>CATQJL010000326.1:30680781-30710773 GCA_958299035.1 Cylicocyclus nassatus
AAGCAGTGGTATCAACGCAGAGTACTAGATCGAAACACTTTGTATTATAGATTTTATGATATGCACATTTCATCAGAGCAAGAACTGTGTTGATCGAGCTTTTTATAAAAATTATGATCGAGCAAGCAATGCAAAAAAAACTGATTTTTTAACTCTTTTTTACAAAAATGAATTTTGATAGAAACGCTCAATCAGCACAAAATTTTTTTCAAATAGATAAAACAGGCTGTGAAACTTAAATACCAACTGCCTCGATTAGCAAAGTTTTAGGTTCCTGGAAGTTTGCCAGATTCGTTCCTTTCATAAGATTGCTCACTGGCATATAGCGAACATACAAGCCGGTAGAGAGAAGCACTCAAGACGTGTTTTTGTCAAGTTTCGATTGGAAACTCAATTTAATCTAATACCAGTGAAATTTGACTTTAGTGTTGACTCAAGTTCTACGCTATTCTTTTTCATAGTGAGAGAACTGGTGCGGATTGGATGTGAACAGTTGCGATTTTCGGAGTTTTTTTCAACCTTTAATTTCGTTCAATGAAATTTCTCATAAGCATGGTAAGATAGAGCATGTTTAATATTTGAACCTTTGTTAAGTGCTTTGAATTTTCCTCTATATATGCTTTTCGTTTGTTCAAGAACAGAAATATCTACGATCCATAAATTAATTTAATCTATAGTTAACATAATTGTAACACTTTTGCGAAAACAGTCGCCATGATCATACACATAAACTTGCTCGTCAAAAATGGTCACAGGGCGCACACGTTTCACAACACAAATTTTGCGTTCCATAATCAATTTTTACGCGCAGTTGTTGTTGGCACCGCATATACAGTATATTAAGCTAAACTCTTGCTTTATTGGAAGTTATGCAAAAAACGCATTTTGGGGTACATGAAGGCCTAGCTCAACATATATAATCTATGAATAATAGAAAAAAAAGTGACCTCTTTGTTATCCGTGTAGCTGCTTGAACCCAAGGATGACTCGAGCGGAGGTAGCGAAATGCATATTCGTGACTGTTGCGATTCAAGGTACTGCGATCCTTCCATCTGCATAGGATGTCATTTGTAGACGTAATAGTAGAGAGTTAAAATTCACAAAAAAATGCTACCACAAATCTCGAAAATTCGGCCTATTTATAAGCTGGTAATATCAGGTTGTTTCATAAGTTACGCTCGATTCAATTTTTAGTCGCGATGAGTCATACACCTCTTATTTCTAGATAGGTTACAAGGTATCGTTTGATAGAGCAAAACAAGCTCTACAAGATTGTGTTCTTGCTTTCGCACCAGCTCGAGTCCTTCGTGAGTTCGAAGCCAAAAACTGAAAATTTCCTATCGCCCGAAAAATAGAGATAAAATTGTATTTCCATTCAGAAAAATTAGAAAATTCCTATCTTGCTCACAGATGCACTATCCATATCAGACATTTATGTATACTGTTTCTGTATTTTCTTCTCGAATAGAAACTGAGAGAACGAGAATTTTTATGTTTTTGTCAAATGATGCTGTGCTGTTTTTACATTAGAGTTGTATACCATAGACCAGTTGAAGTACAAACCCGAATTTTCAGCTTAAGGCTTTAGTTCTTGAGAAACGTCAAAGTTGACTTATTTTAGTAGGGTCTCTCACATTAAAACGAATATTTTTAGAGAATATGCATAAGTGTCTGATGTGGATAGTGTATCTGTGAGCAAGTTAGGAATTTTTTAGAATTTTTTGGACGGACTTACAATTTTTTCTCTATTTTTCGGGCGGTTGGATCCTTCTAGCTTTTAGCTTCAAATTCGAAAGGGATTTGAATTGGTGCGAAAGCAAATACCATCTTGTAGAGCTTGCTTTGCTCTATCACCCGGTGTCTTGAACCCTATCTAGAAATAAAAAGCATATGACTTATTGCGATTGAAGTTAAAACGAACGGAATTTATGGGACAACCTGATAGTTTCTACGCTTAATATAGTATTCTTGTGGTGCCCAACAAGCAGCGACAACATTTGCGTCTGAAATGCTGGCAGTTTGCGCGTCCAAAATCTATAGGATGCAAATTTTCAGCTTTGCGTCCGCTGCCAATTTGAGCGCAGGTATTGCCAGCAGTACACCACAAGCACACTATATAAAGTGTCAGAACTACTAGCCTACCAAAATCTGTTACTATCACTGCTCTCAGCTTGATCCTTTTGAGCTGAGCTGGAGCTGGATTACTCGATTTTGATCAGCCCTGATCATTTTCTCAACGAAGAAACGGATCAAAACACAAATTAGCCTCGTCGATTGTGCGAAGCACAAAACCAGTTTTGTTCTGCGCGTTCTTGTTTAGAACATACTACATACATTCAACCACGCGTAGAAGTCTCGCTCCAAACTCTCCGGCGTTGACGTGTCGATGACGAACGGGGAGGCGAACTCCATTCTGGAAAAGTAGTCGATCGCTGAGTAACGTAGAAAATGAACGAACTCTCAAACACCAGGAGGTGATTTGGGGGCTCTAGTGGTGGTAGATTAGATGGACGCAAAGGTAGGAAAGATTTAATAGGTTGCAAGTTGAGAGAAGTGGAGCTGGTTCATAAACCTCGGATAAATTGGTTTCGCAGAATGCTTTTGCTCGTATCTTGTTTTGGAGTCTAGCTTTCAGCATACAGAGGGTCGTATACCCTTTTTTTGGATGCATTGAGAATTTGGCATGTTTGGAGATTTCAGTATTGAAAAAAACATTTAGATACAAACTTTTAACAACCATAATGGTGAAAGCACGTAGAGCGTAAATAAATAGAGCTAGCTCCCATAAACTTAAGCGAGAGCGCAGCACATTTGCTGTGAATTTTGATTTGTCTTTTTGAGAATCTTCACTTCAAAATTGTGTGGGAACAAAAATCGGGAATTGTACCGTTAGGACGTTATCATTCTCGATTTTTGCCTCTAGCCTACCTCTAGTTTTGTTTTGAATGATAAAGTTTCAACAACTATCAGTTTTGGCAAATTGAAGTGTAATTTACAGAAAGAAGATTGAAGAATATGCAAAGCAGTTCCTTGTGCAAGAAGACGCCACAACTTTCAAAATCCAGTACCTAAGGTGAAAAGGTATTTGAGAGGAGAAGTTGCTATCTTACTCGATTGAAAAGGCGAGTTAGTCTCAGTTCTTTTATTTTGTAGTATAACAATTAGTAGGGTTACTGTAGTCATTAGATGTCTGCAAGAGAAGAATGCAATAAGAACCTGGATGACTAGAGAGATTTATGAAGTATATAAAAATTAGTAGCTAGTGCTCTAATTTATATGTGATTTTGTTTTGCTTGACGCTGAAAAAAAAATGGCGTTGAATCAAGCACTTATGGTGAATTTAGCATCGTAACTGTAAAAAGAATTTCAAGAAATGTTGGATACAGTCTTTGTTTTGCAGCTACGACATTAGAGTATAGGTTTTTTCGATAGCTGCGACGATAAAGGTAAAAATCAGTTTCTTTTTAAGTAAGAAAATGCTCTTCCTGAAAAAGATCTTGAGCAGACATGATTTTTTTTTGATTGGGCACTTTGCCAAAACTCGAGAGATGGTTTTATATGAGAATCAGATATAGAACTAGATGTGGAGTCCATCGAAGGAGGTAGAGAATGTGGTATTTGGCGCGCGCTTGACGCCATACGTCACCAAGGCATAGACTGCGAATGATGGTGGCTGGTGATAGTATGAGAGTTGATTAAGCATGCCCCTAAAAACTGCAAGCATTGCATAGTACAGTTAAAACGAGTTATTTACTGATCAAAACACAACAACAAACGTGAACCGTGCGGTTGATACGATGACATATTACTGTCAAAACAAGCACAACTTTTTGAATACGATTCGACCTGTTAATAGTACTCAAAGGAACATTTTTAGTCCGAAGAGTGCTTTTTGAGGGGCGTAGGAATGGAGAAGAGGCTCTAGGGTAGTGTAAGATCTGTGAGGGAATGATTACTTCCACTCGATTAGCGTTAACTCAAAAGATCGAACACTAAGCGAGGACTGCTTTTTAGCGCCAACATGGCATGCTGCACATTTGGCAAACAATAAAAGGCAAAGTTTACAAAGTAAGCATTATTGACGGACAATGTAAAGCCATAGAATGTGATGCGATTACTTGCTAGTTTTAGTGAAATGGTAGTTCTTGGAATAGAACCAGCTCCTGCTGCTAGGTCTTTTAGCTGTAAAGGGCGAAAGAGAGAAAATTCGAGAGGGCGCGGAACTTTTGTCGGGTTTGTAGCTTAAAGCTGGCTCATATCTCAATAGTGCCACCTCGCCAATTGCATCATTAAAGCAACTCTATTGACAAAATTTCAGCAAGCAATGCCAAAGTTATATGGACACACAAACAACGAATCTATCAATCACTTATGAAGCGCGGCTTTTGACGAGTATGTGTGTGTTTGGCGCTAAAGCATCTGTTAGATCATCGAACGTATCTGCAATCTCTCGACACGCTAAAACCAGCAAATTTACAGTGCACCGCTCGGCTACGACGAGATCCCACTGATTCCCCCCCCCCCCCCACCATCCAAGAACAAGAGTGAAGAGTTAGCATTCCTATGATCCAACATCTCGCTCTTCATTTGTCGACGAGATGCTATCGGAGATTGGTCGTGTCCGAATTTGTCAACTTTAGGCTAGCCATTTGTGCGAGAATAGCCGACCATGCCGACGATCTAGAGCTTGGGAAAACACCCGGTTTTATTATGACGCGCGTAAATCACTCATGTACATATTGTCACAATTTTCATTTATTTTCGGCTGAGATGCAAACTTGCGCGGCGTGGAAATACATCTATTATGATTTATAGTGAATTCGAATTTGTTTTGCAAATTCGAACTTCGCTGATGTATCTTTTCTGAGTTAATTCACACTTGAAAATTCTGCAAATAACAGTCGTAGCCGAGACAGCCAAGGTTATAGTTTATGATATGGAGTGGGTAAAGAACCTTGAAATCGTACTCATTTTGGAGATTGAGAGGATAACTGTGGGATTACATGTGGATATTCTGACAGAAGAAATTGTAGCCTTTTGAAAAGAAGGTGGAGGTTCGTGGCTAATTTTTGAGCTCTAGCAATGGACCTCTAATGAGAGCCACTGCGTCGGAGTGAAGCGCGAAGTCACAGAAAATGCTAGGCTAAGCGAAAAAGCTGCACTCCAACATAATACGCGAACAAACCACGCAATGAAAAGCTAACGAGTGACTGTTATTTTTTCTAAAACGCTTCAAAAGCGTTAGTTTAGTGCTGATAACGGGTTTTCGACTGGGGCATAAGTTGCAAAGACTAAGTGACTTGGGATTCTCATTGAAAAAAGCGCAGCGTTGTTTCGGAACTGGAAAAAGTCGAAAGAGTGCCAAATGACTCAAAAGCTTGGTTTTCGCACTCGAAACGAAACGGGCGACGGAAAAACTTTTGGATATCTGAGAGCAGCAAGTGGACGGGCCTGTCACTCAAATTATGGTAGCGGTATTTGAAACGAGAGAGGATTCCGGAGCGGACACGAGTGTCAAATTGGTTGAGGTCGAATCTGAGACGCGAGGTAGAAGGAGATTAGACATTGCGCCCGGTGAGGATTGGCCCACATCTAATACTATCCCGGATACGGAGACCAGCATTCCGGACCTCGATCCGACTCTAACTTATCCCCAGCACAGTTTTCCCCCCGGTCCCACCCTGTCTTTCACTCAGATAATGGCTGCGTTGTTCTGACAAGTGCGTAGAAGGAGCGAAAAAGTAGCCAGAAGCTAGACGTGGAAATTAGAAAGCTTAACAAGTGCCCTTTCATTCCTTAATTACACTAATTTCACTCATAATCTCTTTCAAAAGAAGGTATCCAGGAAAATTGTCATGCTTTCTCTGCAGCACCTGGCATTCAAAGCAATCAAACCATCTTTTTTGAGCCTCATTAGGGATAAGGGAACTAAGCTGGAAAAGGAATGCCTGTTTCAGTTTCGTATCTCTAAATGTTTCATCAATATATATTTTATACGACGAAACCGCAATTTCCAGCTTTCTGCTTTTTCACTTGACTGAAAATTTAACGGTTCATATAGTTATTATCGAAAAAAGCGGTGTATATAATTGAAGGTGAGGTTTTTGCAAGCAAATTCAGCTCTTGCTTAATTTTAAAGATAGATTAAAGCCTGTAGTGCTTTTTTTGCCAAGCGGTTACAAACAAAGGACAACGGCAACAATCGAACTCGTCCTGAGGATCGTCGGGTTAAATACTAATTGAAGCCTGCGTAGTACTTCCTTTATGCCTTGGGTAATAGAGTTTGGAAGCAAGCTCAGCTCCATTGAAGATACGCAAGTCCGCAACTGCGACAATTTCCCTCAAATTTTGTGGAACGCCCATCTTCCAGGAAAGGCCATGCACAAACGCACTGGCAACTGGCATCTGTTCAAAAAGCCCGTTCATACAAGTATTCTTTTGTTGACGAGTGTTTTGTGCTGATCCGTACAGACGACAAGTAAGGAAGTCGATAGCGGTAGCGGTTGGTGTCGGCTAATTTTATGCGTTGTTTTATGTGGTGCAGCTTGTTGAGCGCGAAGGGAACAGGAGGGGGGAGAGAGAAGAGCGCGTGAATGAAGCCAACTCGACTGGTTCCCCTCAAGCAGTCGCATGGATTGCGTAATCGACCAAATCGACAGTTGAAAGCTCACTCGGCTCACCTGGGAAACGAAATTTCTCAAGTTTTTCGAAAAAACAGCGTTGTCTTGGCTATTCTAGTGCGCTGCATTCGTCTGAGGTACGCCTTACGGAATTTCGCTATCCGAACCTCAGTGCAAGGCGATTCATAATGTTCAGCGTTCAATATTGGCCAAAATCATGGGAACGGGTTTGTTCACGACTACAATTTAGCCATTTCTCAAGAGCGAATATTAATGAAAATGCGCTTTTTGTTTGCCTGCCGCCTCCGGTTTGATTTTTTTCAAGAACGAGCAGATTAAAATCACTGTGCAACAATGGGATTAAAATTAATTGCGTATTTTTGTGACGCTCACTTTTAAGCTTATGAAACTTTTGATTTGCTTTGGATATTAAAGCCATTGGCTCAAAACTTTTATGAAACTCTCTGTGGATTTTTTAAGAATTCTAAGCTTTTCTATAGGCCGTAGAATGTTCAAAGACTGGCAAAGTGACAAGATGTTGGAGCAAGAAATTTTGTGAGACTATTCGATAAAATTCCTAATTTCACTAGTCAGATATGCTCAGGTTTTTGATCATTAGCTTGACAATAAAATCAACCATAGAGCTTATTGAGGTGAAGATTGTGAGAATCCATTAATAGTCATAAAAGAAAGGTGTGATGGTCCCAAATGATCTTGTCTTGAAGCAGATAAGCAAAATTGACAGACTCTTTAGTCAAATATCTGACGGATAAAATCCTTTGATATATAAAGAATCAAATGTTCAATTGCTAAGTGATGAGCCGGCTATTCTTTCATCCCTAGAAGCGCGAAATACCATCAATTGATCACGTTTTTTTTCTGAACAATGAAGAAGCTTCCAAAATAGCGAAACGTGTTTTTCCCAGGACTATGTTTTTCAAGCAAAGACTTTTCCGGACTGTATCTCGACTCTCTGCGTACACTTGACAATAGGTATCGTAGGCAATTTGCTTATCCCATAATTTGAAGTTTGGAATTTTAAAAGTAGTAGTTGAGAAGATGAACTTGAACCATTAACGCAATTTTCATATTTGCAAAAAGACATGTTCTGACGTAAAGTAGAAGTAGATCGGGTTCAACTTTCTAGCAAATAAAAAATTTTTTGAGAGCTGATTCTGAAAGCGTAGAGAATAGGTTGTCAAATATCATCTAGTGTTTGAAAATTGAAGGCATTATTAGCTCAACTTTTCTAGCATATGTGAAACAGACTTCAAAAGTAGGCTATTAGGAAAGTTTTGGAGATTCAAAACAGTGGAGTATTTATAGCATCTGATTTATTGTCCAGTTTCCCTTGGCATAGAGCTAGATCCCAGAAAGTTTCAATTCGATGGAAGGTAGTTTACCTCTTTAAATTCAGGAAAACGGTTTAACATATCAAAACAGCAGATTAAGATCTGCGATTTCCCTACAGATTTTCTACTCTCTATCTCGGTAAAGTCTTGTCAGCGGCTATTTCAGCTAAGTAATGCAGAACGCTAATGAACATGTGAACATTAGGATCGCGGTCACGAAGAAGTAGACAGTCTCAACAGAGAAAGCATAAGCCAAGCAAGAAAAATCTTGATCAGTGAGGGTGTTGAAGTGTTTCTAAGAATCAAAACTTTTGCGTAATTGTGAGGTTCGAAACCTAGCCTAAGTGGGATGGAGAAATGAGACTAAAACGTGGATTTGCATGAATTGCGGTGGCGTCAAGACAGAGACAGGATTGAAAAGTACATGCTAAGGGGGGTTGTGACGGTCTCTCCCTCTCTCTCTCACCCACACTTCACGCTCATAATTGGCGGACGTAGGTTGTTGAGGAGGAGCGAGGAGAAGCTGGAGGGGCCGGTCTGAGGGTGCGAATTAGCTGAAAAGGGCCGCATTCCAGAGTGACGCAAGGAGTGATAATTCCGAAGAATTAATAGCAGCCGAATAGTCTGGTTATGTGGCGCTGAAAAATTGCGAGTGCAGCTGTAGAGTCGGTGCAGGTCAGAGGAGTAGTGAAAGCGCGAACGGACGAGATGCTGATTTTGAAGGCGCGGCAAAGAACACAATTTCTCTCGCGCCCACACAAATCCGAACACCGTCGCCGAGCGTCGAGGCAGCTTAACTGTCTGCTCGGGTCGAAAAACCCGAAGCGATTCCCGGCTAACGAATCCTAAGTATTGATCAAAGGCGAGTTAGTTTGTCGAAATTGGTAGTGCATGATTGTCTTCTCGATGGGCGGCGCTTGCTATGGTTAGCGGATACGAGACGACTAGAATGATTTATGGGACAGAGAGCCTGTTAGCCGCAGCTTATGAAAACATTGCAAGTAGAACTCGTTCCAAACGTGAAATCGAGGCTTCAGGTGGGCATTAGTCAGCGGTGAGATCTCCGTGAATCAGTTCGTTAGATTAGCATGACCTCAAGGACATAATTCATTGAGATTGCCTTCATAGGCGGTCTCTTGGAACCATGGGGTAGTGAGGGTGCTTTGCCGACGAGCTCAGAAGCTGATCGCAACAGCTATAGTTAGCTTCTAGCCACTTTATTGCCCTATAAACTCAAAACATTGATGCAAAATCTCACGGAATGAATGCCTCTATTTCGCCAAAAAATTTTGCTCAAAGAAGAAGTTTCTCGACCAGTGCTTCTTCAAGCTTAACTATTGCAGATTTACGAAAGACGTTTGCAATCCAAATTGTCACAAGTGCGTGAACCTTGCATCTTGAAGTGCAGATGTTTTAGATACAAGCATTCAAAATGAGGCTCTAAGGACACTTCAAGTAAAGAGACAATTGCCCTTTTTAGCATCGAGAATGAAAAGGCGAAGCTAGAAGCAATTTGTAATAGCATCCGTGTATAGGACCGTTAGATGACATCTAATCCGTGCGGTAACAAAGCTTGTTGCTCTGAGAAGAAAAATTATGAAATAATCTACATATTCTCTGATCGTCAAACCTGGACATTGTCTCAAAATTATTAACTTTTTGTGAGCCACGCAGATCTTTCAAAATTTTTATTCAGTTTCTACAATGGTTCCTCGGAGCTTTATAAAATAAGCATAGAAATTTGAAAATATGTCAATGAACAAGTGTGTGACTTTTCTTTCCTAGTCTCTGAGAATGGCATCATTGCCGAAACGTTAGACTAAATGTCTCATCAAGCCTAGGTTAACAAAGTTTATGATTAGGGGATGGTTTTTCGCAGTGCCTGTCTAGGGAGTGCGAAAATATTTGATTTTTTGACTGCAAAATTTATGGACTGAGACAGAGCACAGATAATTTCTTCCTTTTGAATATAGTTACACTCTATCTCAAAATTTTTGCGCACATGAGAGGAGTTTGAGGAATTTTTCGTGTGACCTACTATAGCAGTTAGAGTTGTTCACTATGGAAATATCGAAAATTTTCGCGAAAGAAGATTGTGTGTACTATATGCACCCTCCAATCATTTTTTTTTCGATTCAGTATGTGAGTGTGCACATTTTGCACGGCAACCGACGACACTCTTACTAGTAGTAACGCTTTCGGAGAATGTTCTTAGCGTACCAGTGTCTACTACCAACGACAACATGTACAAGTCGAAAGACAAGGAAAAAGGAAGAATCACTGAAAATGTGTAGGTTCTAATCTTACAAGCCGTCAAGTAGCGCGCATCGTGTGCAATATGCATATCGAGTTGCTGAAGACTTGACACAGTCTCTTTTTTCATAATTATCTCGCGACCTCATCCAAAATTCTTCGTAGTATTTCGGAAGATTACGGAAAATTGACACCGGTTCAGAACAGAACGGGGTTGTCTCTTCTCGTCTCCAAATTCGAATAGCCTCGCAAAGTCCATTCTAATTGTTGTGCGAGAAAAAAATAAGACAAACGACCTGTGAGCGCACTTCTTAAATGAATTTCGACGATCGGAGTGCTAGCCAGTTTCTTTGGTATGGATGGGGCTGATTTTTTTGATCGGCTACATATCCGACGTGGGTGAGCGAAGCGGCAGAAAACGAAGACGTGAAGTTGTTGCAAAAAGGACGCAGAAGCCGCGATCTAGCCGCGACTCGAGGAGAGAGCGCGCCGGCCGAGTGGATGAGAGTGGGGTGCGCATAAATGTATGTACGTTGTCTCTGTCTGAGTTCCATAAATAGAGGCATGAAACCAGCTAAGGAACAGTCGCTTATTGTGTCGACGCATCCGGATGGTCTGAGCATGGAAAGCGAAGAAACGAGGCGCTGAGAGAGAGAGGAGAGTAGCCCGATCAGCGAGCTGAGACCTTGGAACCACCGTATGAACGAGATTTCCCTCACTCGTACATGTGTAGTAGACAAACCTGAGTTTCAACACCTATGCATTACTCCAGGAATGAGTGTCCACAGGCCGTGTGGTTTGGATCAAGTTTGCAACCTACAATTTGTGAATAACAATTTTACTTACTTCTGTTGATAGCAGCCTTGAGATGTGACCAGTGTTCGAATGCACAGTTTTGCATAGTTTTGAATATATGGGGAACAGCACCTACACCCATAGGTGCGATAGGGGGAGCCGGGCCCTCTCCAGGTGAAGGGGGTCTCTGCTACTCCCATCCTTGTAAGGTGAAGGGGGTAAGTGAGCCCTGAGAGCAAAATGCCCCAACAAGTTACATACCATTCGAAAACTGAGGTCATATAGAATCGACGTAGACCGTCGGCTTTTTCCTAGGTCTTTTGTTCCGCGAGATTTGAGGGATTTTATGTACTTCATGTGTCAACTAATTTTGTGTCCTCACTTTCTGCTCTCCAAAAGAATGCTACGAGAAAGTCGACGGTCTACATCTGCTAATGAAGACTTGCTCTGTAACGCAGATAGATAACCAGCAGATTAGGTCTTCGTTTGGCAGAATTTGCTGTTGAAAATGAACATGATTTCAGGTAAAATGCAGTGTATCTCTCGATAGAGGGCGGCTAGAAAAAATTCGACGGTCTACGTCGAATCCCCCTTTCCTGGGCTTTCGAATGGTATATAGATTGCTGAGCGAAAAAACTTGCCAGTTTTTAAAAATGGTGTGGAGGTATTTACTATTGGCTTGCTCCACCCAGCTCCCCCAATGTATTGGCTTTTATCGGTCACCAGAGCAAGCGCTTTTTAGAGCCGTGAAGCAGAAAAGCCCTAACATGTTTCACACCGTTCGAAAGCTGAGATTATGGAGAATCGACATAGACCGTCTCTTTTTTCATAGCTTCTCTGTAGAGCGAGATACGAGCGATTTTATACGCCTACTCACCAGCTAATTTTGTGTAATTATTTTGTAATTTAGTTTTGAAAGAAAGAACAAGGATTAAAAAAAAGAGACGGTCTACGTTTACTGGCAAGGTCTTGCTCTGTGATACAGTTAGAAAATCAGGCACCTTTATCCATTCTTCACGCAGAAATTTCTCGACAAAAACACACATCTTTTTGGCTAAAATCCCGTGTAACTCTAAGTAGAGGGGAGCTAGAGAAAAAGAGACGGTCTACGTCGAATCCTTTTTTTGTGGGCTTTCTAATGGTGTACAGGTTGTCGGGTGAAAAAACTTGTGGTTTCTTAAAAATGAGGTGGAGATATTCAATAGTAACTTGCTCCACCCCGCTCCGGCTTTCTATGGGTTGCCGGAGCAAGACTTTTTTGGACTGGGAAAGCTTTGTGCACCAGCACCTTATATACCATTCGATAGATAAGAACGCGAGGAATCGACGTAGACCGTCTCTTTTTTCGTAGCTTCTCTGTGAAGCGAGATACGAGCAGTTTTATCTAGCTACAATATCAGCCAATTTTGGGTAATTATATTTTCCAACCAAGAAGGTCTTTTTCGAACTTTTATATATGAATCGAAAGCATGAAAAACGAGTAATCTGACTGTTGTTTTGTTTGTTATTATTCTCTTTAGTGAAAAGAGATATGGTATGATTTTTTGTCAGCAAACATGCATCCATCGCTAGTCGGTTCAGATTTTTTTACTCTTGCTCAACTCTTTTTTGCAAAGCATGTATTCATTGACACAATGTTAATTGTTCAAAAAATCACCTTTTACTTTTTGATTGCGCTTCGTTATCAACGCCCTTTGAGCGCGGAGAAGGTCTCAAGAATGTTTTTTTAACAAAATGTTGTTGATTCGATACTCTCTTGCAGTCTTGATGTCTGAGGAGAAGAGCAGGTGGCGTTTCTGTCCAAACGAAAGTTCCTTTGTAATAGCTGTTTGCCTTGATTAGTCTCAACCTCAGGTGAAAGGGGTCAGCCAGATGCCGGCCCTAAAGTGAAGGGGGTCAGAGAAATTTCTCCACCTATCGCATCTATGCCTACACCACTTCAATTCTACTCTTCGTAATTTAATAAATCATCTCTGTGCAGAATAATTTGGACATGCAAGAATCAAAGTAACTGAACTTCTACCCTGAACAAGAATAGGGATGCAAAGGGGAAGCGATGTTCCAAATTCCAGCAAATAAATTGGTGAATTATTGTCACAAGCGAGTGGCAGTGATTTATGTATTAAACAAAAAGGAAAATATTTCTTCTCGTACAACGAAATAACTCGCTATACAGTAACCATAGCAACAATTGAAAATACAGGGTGTCCCAAAAGTAAGTACACACTTTTCAATCGTCAATATCTTTCTTCACATTGTCTCTTTTTCCGCCATTCAAGCACCATTCTGTAGAGGAGGCTTTAACTTAGATCTACAGTATCGAGCGAATCATCGATCGCTCTTCGTTACTGTAGGATTACGGTGGGAACTTCGACAGGGATTTTTAGGCCATTGGAGGCCATGTCTGCCTCGAAACAAAACCAAACAAGCCGTAAACTCTTATACTATGGTAATCGAAGCCGCCGATTTCGATTATGAAACTTCTAGTTTACTGGATGCTTCTTTCCCAAGTTATCCCAGGTAAACCGTAATAACCGAATCCTCCATTGTCAGAAATGTGCTTACACCGTCAAAAAAGCTGAAAACACTCGTAAAAAGTTGTGTTTTGGAATCAGCGTGTGCGAAAACTCCAATAGACGATTTTTTAGACGTTTTGAAAAAAATTTTGTCAGGTGGCATATTTCACAGTGGTTTCACATGCTGGAAGTTCTTACCGTAATCCTACAGTAACGAAGAGCGATCGGTGATTCGTTCAACACTGTAAATCTAAGATGAAGCCTTCTCTACAGAATGGCACTTGAATCACAAAAAAAGACCTATAGGGACGAGAGATATTCACGATTGAAAAGCGTGTACTTACTTTTGGGACACTCTGTATTTTCTACGAAACATCAATGCATTCTCATCCGCACTAGATCATTCTGAGTGAATTTTATAACAGCTCATAATTCATTCTACATTCTTAGAATATACATTATCAAAATGTCAGATTAGAGACCTAAAAATCGAAAAAAAAAACGGATTGGGACACTTTTTTTTACGTCGTCACTTATTTATAGTGACAAAACCCTCAGAGTGTTATCTTTTTATGAGTTTTTAAGAAATAACGAGTACATTAATGGGCTGCTGAAAGTTTAGAGATTTAGAATATACCTCAATATTTCAAAAATATTTTTTACGCTACGCAATTATTGCGGTGAAATCTCGCAGTGCTTTGAATTTCTTATACAATTTCATGGATTCACAAATACACTTTTGGGTCTATGGCAAGCTTCCGCCTTGTTTTTTTATATGGCAATTACTGGACATTCATTTGCTTTGCATCGAAAGTTTTCAGAGTTTTTAGTAACTTTCCCCACCTAATTACATTTTCAAAAAAGTAACGCGTGTTTGAAGTCGTTTATGAGAACAAGGAAAAGTTTTATTAGTGCTCTGATTTAGCGTCATCGCTACCGAAGCTTTCAAAAATACCTCTTCAACAAAAATATTGGAATTTTAGATGTTGCCTGCCATAGCCGGTTTCTCAAAAACTTTACGAACACGCTTATGCGTGGGAAAATTCCTCAGATGCCTTAAGCATTAACGTTTCTAAGGTAAGTGCATTGCAGCTAAAACCTAATTGGACAAATTTTCTCCACTGGATGGATCGTAAGGCTAAGAGAATTGGGAACAAAGCGATGAATGGGGAACTTTTCTTGACTCAAAAAAGCAACTCAGCATATACCTTACAATTAGTCACCTGAAATTATACATGCGTTATTCTTGTTAACGTATGAAGTAATTGTTTTCAAGAAAGGACATGTATCAGTGATAATTCTGGTTACTATAGTTACGTTTCGCCAGTGGAAACCTGCCTTCAATTGCAATTTATGTATTCACGGTGATAAGTTGATTCTCACATTAACGACTTTTAGAGTATTGTTTTCTCCCTTAAAGATGAGTTGATGTTTCCAAATTGCAGATGCGCTTGGTCAAGTGGAGGAGACGTTAAATCTGTAAGAGCTACAGAATTTCTGCTTTATTACGATCAGAATGTCAGGTTAGTGCCAGGAAGATTTTATTGTCATAAAGGATTGCCATCAGATAGAAATCATTTGTCGAGAAGAAGTGCTGTCATGAAAGATGCTCCAATAAAAATGCTTATTTTATTAATTTATCGAGAACTTATGGTATGTGTGTTTTATGATACTTTCCCTTACAGAAAAAGATGGAAATAATCCGATGGCCGAAGGAAATCTCAGAAAAAGGTTTGTTGGTTTATGATTGTTTTGAATATTCCCACAGAAATCATGTCTGCTGAAGTTCTTATAGTTAAAAGAACAAAACTTGTGTTGTTCTCATTTGAATTTTCATTTTATCGCCTGATTTTGTAGCCGTTCTGCTTCAACCTTTTTCAGAAGCTTTAATTTATATGTCAAAAATATCATACAGAAATAGAACTCAATCATTTTCAATATTTTAGTGGTAATGCGATGCACTAAAGTGCAGGTTTCTAATTCATGAATAATGGATCACATATAACAAAAACGATTTAAGTAATGAAGCCAAAATTTATCGGTTCTTGGCAGGTTATGGGCAGATACATGTAGAATTTGCTGTTTCACTGACTAATTTGGCCAAAAAATGCCAGATCAGTACTTCTTTTTCAAATGTTGTTGACCGCTACAATACAAAAAGAAAGCTAATATCCTCTGCTCGTGCTAACTAGTTGCAAAGGTGTGCAATTTTAGCATCGATTTCATTTTTATAGAGACATTCATCCGCTCTATAACAACTTCCGTACTATTCGTTTTTGTGCTGGAACGCCTTTTTTGTGAGGCAAAGTTTTATAAAATCTTTGGTGTATCCATTTGGTATTGGTTATATGCGGATAAAAAAGAAAACTATGAATTCTTTTAACTGCCGCATATAGAAAACATAGGTTGTGCCTTTAACATATCTATAGTTTCCGCCGAAGTTGGACGATTCCGTCATTGTTCGTTTCTACTTCTTCACTTCCAAATGGCTCAATAGCATTTGTTGCAAGAGTTATTAATTTGTAGTAGAAGTATTAGGTCGTTCCGAAAGTAAGGTCGCTTTTTTCAAACGTACGCCACATCTCGTGGAACAAAGATGTGTAAGAGATACTGGTAGCATTCGATGCACCATTTCATTCTCTTTTTAATGGTTGTATAACTACCGCACAAAATTAAACAACCTCCTGGAAAATTATCGGAATCTGCGACCCATGCATTTTGAGAAGGTCAAGTTTCACAATTTTTCCAAATTTTTATAACAATTCTCGGAAGGAGTCCAAGTAATGAATGGATAGAACAAACCCTACGGGAAACAGGACAACTTTTTTCTACTTTTCAGAGCTCGTCATAATTTCTGTATAAGTTTTTTGTTGGAACCACCGAATTTTAGCAGGCTCGTCTCAGACACAAATGCATCAAACACCAAGAAATCGTCGGATTTCGAAACTTAAAAAAGCGGATTATGGCTTTACACTAATTTTACAAAGCAAATGAGCGTTTACCGCTTCAGATTAGCAACCTTCGAAAGTTCCGGGTACAGCCGGAGGCGCCCTGGGAAACCTGAATCATGATGATTTTATCCCGGAAATCTTGATGAATCAGAAAGAAAAAACAGTTGGTAGAAAGAGAATAAAAAGCTGCGTCGAATGGCAGCTTGCCCGAGTTGCTTGCCGGTTGTTGTTCTGTGAGGTTTGAGTTGACTAAATATCGAATTTGATGGCATCTTAAAACTGATTCCAGAGACTCTAAGAAGCAAGCTAAGGAAAAGAAAAAATTACTCTGTGTCCTATAAGGCTTGCTCTATCTACCTGCCGCTTGCACTTCTTCGGAGAATAGGTACAAAAATTTTAAAAAATTGCAGAACTTGACCATGGCAAAAAGCATGAGTTGCAGATTTTGTTAATTTTTCGAAAGCTCAATGTAAATTATGCAATGAGATTACAACCGTTGGAAAGAGGATGAAATGCTGCATCGAATGCTCCTAAGATCTCTTGAAAATCTTGATTCCATGAAATGTGGCGTTCATTTGAAAAAAGCGGCATTACTTTCGGAACGACCTAATATAAACAATCGAGTCATTTCTAACTCATTATGGAGTTTGCTCGTTTCTATCACTCATGACTCCGTAGTTGCAAATAATTGGTAAGATCGAAACCGAACAGAAACGAATACCTACATGTTACTGTACCTAAATATATGCAAGGAGAGAGAAAAAAACAAAAAACAACTTTTGAAATGGACTTGCAACCGTATACGACGTGAGTTAGCGCGCATGGCGTGCACTACACACATTAGTTTGCAACTGACTCGACCGTAGTGACCACCTACATTCCAGTGAATTTTCTGCTTAGTATAGTGTGCTTGCGCTGCCGAGACTTTGCGGTGAGATTTGCGTGTGAAAGCTGCCCTTGAAATGCCGGCAGCCTGCGCGCGCAAGTAGCCCGCATTACAGGCTACTTGCCCTCGTTGCTATTTCTTAATGCGCAAATTTTACCGCAAATCTCGGCCCGCAAGCACATTATTTTATAAGGAGAATCTACTATAGGTCATTTATAAAATCGTGACGACGGATTTGACTGCGGTCTTTGCGCCCACAATAGCAGAAAACACTTATACAAAAAGGCATCACCTCAACTCTCAGCTCAGTCACTTCCAGTGTCTAAATGTTATCATAAGTAAGCAGAAAAACCATTTGAGTAGAGATGAAAACCAAGAAAATGGCGGTTGTCGGGTATGCGTGCGTGTTGCGTGCGGTCGCGCCATCGTCACGATTTTTCGAATCCACTATACAGATGAGATCCATCCACTGTATAGATGAGATAAGTCGAATCATTTGTCAAATTGGAGGAGTTCCAAATTAACTGAATAGCACCGAGTTTTCTTGAGGAATGTCGCACTGTTTACAGATCTTTTTGAACCCTCCCCCCCCCCCCCCGCTAGTCTCTTCTAGTTGTTTGGCGAACGCAACTAATTCGTAACTCGCTGCGACCTACTGCAAAAATTACCGGTCCGGTAGCGAAAGTAGAATTGACGAGCAGATTCTGTCTCGCTGCTGCGGTTATCCAGTTCAACTTTCCGTTAGCATAGAGAAAGGAACTTGAATGTTCTATTAGCTGGCTTTCAGCTGTGGTAGGTTGGCGATCGCTAGATTCGTACGGGTCAATTATGTCTTCTCCTGACTCATAGATCGCTGTTGTTGGGCGGGATTATCTGTGGAACCGCTGGGATTTGATTTTTATTGCAGTTTCAGTTTATAAAGTCATAGAGGTACTGTCCATGTACGAATTTTCATTCTAAGCCATGACTTTCTCACCAAGCGATGTTCTTTACCACTTCCTCTCATCTTTTCCGACTCGTCCTTGGCGTTCCTTGTTCGCTTTCGCTCACCGCTGCACCATTTCCGCGCCAGTTGCCAGTTCATCCACATTCATGAGACACCCAGAGAATCTAACCGAAACTAACCCATAGTTATTGCCAATTAGATTTTTCGATAGCGTAGTGTTCTCCACAGGATCCAGCTCGATTTAGAGGTGGCTGTGAGATGTGATTGCGTGTTGTAACCATAACATATGGCATCTCTTATAATACGTATATCAGCAGCAGAAGAAGAACTGGTTAATTGAAACCAGTTACCTAACCCATGTGACGAGACGCTCCTTTCTTTTGGCTATGATGCTTACGTGTTTGGTACTGGATCCGGACAAAAGAGTATTCGAGTTTAGAATCATTCATAACCGCATATGTCTTGAAATATTCTCATAACAATAGTTTGTCGAAAGTTCTGTCGCTTCATATTTAAAGTGCAAGTTTTCGTTATCTGGACGGATTCACTTCTTTAGAACTTTGTTTGAAAGAAGAAGTCCTCCTCTTTGTAAATCTATCTTGATAAGATTCTATTGTATACTCATTGCAGGGATAAAAATAAAAAAGGAAGACCATTTAGAATTGGTCATTTCAACTTGGGTGGCCAAAAATCTGGCACAAAAAAAACTAAAATGCAAAAAAAAACTAAAATTGTCATCACTAGATAAGTTTTATGACCTATCTTTGCAATTGAGAAGAAATTTTGATGTGTGGACGTTTTTGCGAAAAGCTATAAATTTCGAGGTTACAACAGAAAACGCCAAAATTGGTTGATTCGTCGTTTTCTCGAGAAATCATAACCTTTTACAGAGACGTCCGAACAGTAAATTTTTCTTAGTTGCAAAGAATAGCTCATAAATCTTGTGTATTGACGATTTCAAATATTTTCGCAACGTTCGACTTTTGATGACCTAACTCAAAATTATCAAAGCCTAAATGCTCTTCTTTTCCCAGTTTTTACTCTGCAATGAGTGCATAGTAGATGCTCATTAAGATAGATTTACAAAGAGGAAGTCTTCTTTTTTCCTAGTAAAACATAAAAGACAAATTCACCCAAATAACCAAAAGTTACAAGTTTTTAGATATGGAACGACAGAACTTTCGGGGCAAGTTAGTACTGATATAATGTAATACTGGAAATGTTGTGGAAATGTACGTTACAGAATCAGCAAAAGTAGTGATGGATATAATATCCTAATATATTTTGGTGTATGTCAATGTTGTCTGACTTGCAAACCCGTGGCTTGAAACCGAACATTTTCATACTGTTTCAAAGTAACTACTGTCTGTTTCTTTCCTTCTATTATATTCTTTGCTGGTGATATTCATAGTTTTTTAGTAGGCGCAAATTGTGTGCAGTAAATGAATAAATGAGTAAATAAATAAATATTCTCACTAGTAGAAAAGGCTCTGATAGTCTAGTGAGTGGCGATATAATGTTGTGAGAATTTGAATAAATTATGCACTAACTTTTTTTTTCTAGAAATGTGTTTGAACAAAGTCAACTTGATTAACCCGCTAATGGCTCTCTATTCTAAAACCTGTTTTCAATTTTGTCAACGAACTTGACCTTCATAAGTGATTCACAGTCCATCGTACTTCCATAGTTATTCAATGTCTATCACACATTATCATTTTTCTATATTCATGTCTTCTTTTTAGGACAATTTGTCCTCTTTTACATTTCCTTTATTTCGTCCCCACAACTTATAGTATATCCAGTTCCTGCGGCTGGCCTTGAGGCAACAATTCCTAATGAACTCTTGAATGTTTTTGGCGCCTCATTTAAATTCGCTTCCTATCTGTTTACTCTCTCGATAAACTTCCCTGTTTCATTTTGGCGCACGTATAAATGCCCCAAATATGTCAGTTGTCTCTCACTTTCGAATCTTGTGTCTCTTCTCAATTTTTCACAGCGCACCATCGATGATGAGTTTTTGTTCCTTAGTGGTGGTCGTCAAACAAAGGTACAATGAGGTACTTGGTCGTTCATTAGAATTCCAAGTGATGAATCTTTTATGAGATTTATGAAGAATCATTGGAGAATACATTCTTCAGAGATTTCACATTATTCTAATTGCTCCTCCATAATCTGTTGGAAATAAAGTAATACTTTGTTGAAGCCGAGTTGTAGGCATCTTAGCCTAACGTTAGATAGTTAATATTTTATTTTGCCATAAACAAAATATATACTCTCGGTATTCAAATGAGAATTGAATTATTACGTTTGTACTATTTCATGACATTCGCTTCTATAGCAGTTCTAAAGCAAAATTCAATAAAAAATTTTGAACCTTTCATTCTTGTGCATATAATATTTGCAGCTACACTTGCCATAATATTTGATGGCAAGTAATTGAGAAAAAATGATGGGCGTAAATTGGCAAACCCCGCCCCTAAGCGATCTTGGTTCTGCCCACATATGTAGCCTATATAGCTCGTACAAAGCAGTCATAGTTTTACCTTCTAGTCCCCTAAACTTTGCCAAATAACAGTTAATGGAATCAAGGAAAAAACCAGCAGGACAACTTAAGTTAGCTCTTAACTCATATTATGAGAAAGTTCTTCGAATGTTTTATGCGGAAGTCATTCGTCAATACAAATTGCGCTGCATTAGCGCCATCTAACTGAAACTCTTTCACCTGGCGTGTTGCTTGCTAATTAGCGCTGGCGAAACGATTTTCGAGTAGGTTCCGGAAAAGAAAATGTCGTGATGAAAGTTGCGTCATAGAAAGTAGAATTTTTAATTAGGAAAGCGCTAGAATAATTGAAAATTCGACCATTTCAGCAAAGTTTCGTCACTGGCTTTTGCATATGTCATTTTCTTTGCACTAAGCAACAGCTCTATTTTCTGAATTTATCTAGGCTCTTCTTCATTATCTTTTTTTTCTCTTCGAATGAAATCATTTTTTGTCCTTTCCAAACAAGGTCTTTTTCAGACACATGTCGATCATAATTGTTGCCATGATAGGTCTAGTAATTTGTTGACAAGATGTTCCAGCCTCTTTCTCACATATCGAATTTCTCCCAAACAAAATCAGGCTCCTTTCTAATTTATAAGTAAAATTTTAAGTTTTGCTTTACATTTGATTGGGTATTTTGACGCATTTTTGCGTTTTCCGATTTTTTGACGCAACAAAAAATCTTTAGTTGAGCTGTAAGTATTGTACCAGCAAATATAGAGATTAGCTCCCAAAGTGTTCAAATAAAGGTTCAAATATTAAACATGCTCTATCTTACCATGCTTATGAGAAATTTCATTGAACGAAATTAAAGGTTGAAAAAAAACTCCGAAAATCGCAACTGTTCACATCCAATCCGCACCAGTTCTCTCACTATGAAAAAGAATAGCGTAGAACTTGAGTCAACACTAAAGTCAAATTTCACTGGTATTAGATTAAATTGAGTTTCCAATCGAAACTTGACAAAAACACGTCTTGAGTGCTTCTCTCTACCGGCTTGTATGTTCGCTATATGCCAGTGAGCAATCTTATGAAAGGAACGAATCTGGCAAACTTCCAGGAACCTAAAACTTTGCTAATCGAGGCAGTTGGTATTTAAGTTTCACAGCCTGTTTTATCTATTTGAAAAAAATTTTGTGCTGATTGAGCGTTTCTATCAAAATTCATTTTTGTAAAAAAGAGTTAAAAAATCAGTTTTTTTTGCATTGCTTGCTCGATCATAATTTTTATAAAAAGCTCGATCAACACAGTTCTTGCTCTGATGAAATGTGCATATCATAAAATCTATAATACAAAGTGTTTCGATCTTAATTGCAACTTTCAGAGTTTTTGGCAGTTCTCCAGAAAATTTTAAATCCGAATAATTTGCTTCCACAGCTTCTATCTCCGTTATTTGCATGTCAGCAAGCCTTTGAAATGCTATTGTAAAGCACATAATTTCTCTTCTAGAAGAAGCTAGAATTGTGCAAATCCATTGAGAAAGTAAGAAGTTGTGAATTTTTGAAAATAGTGCAAATATTAGATTGGCACATAACTTTGCAGTTAATTTCGTTACTTCTCTCTTTTTGACTGTGACGATTTCGTATTTGGGCATGATGTAGATTGGGTAGTAGGCTACAAATGTGCTCGAGCAGTTCAGTTTTGATGGAGAATTGGAAATAATTCACGCTTTTTCAAAAGCTGGTCAAATTCGAAATTTTGAGGGTCGGAAAACCATAGATAAAGCCGTTTTCATTCTGAACGCGCATCAAGCCGCAACTATATAAATCATTAGAGATTCCTCTACCAACAGTTTGGGTACAATTTTGGCTTGATGTGTTTGATTTAGACTAAGAACGGCTGTATTTTTTTTCCGACCCTTGAAATTTCAAATTTGACCAACTTCCGATAAATGCGAGAATTTTCTCTACTTTGCTACCAAAAATCAAAAATTGTAGCCTACCACGTAATCCACGTTATGCTCAAAAATGAATGCGTCACATTTACATGTAGAAAAAGAAAAGTTACAAAATTAGTTGCAAAACTTACGAAGTCGCAACAAATACGTCGCGGTAGGTCAAACAAAGTATTTTCGAAAATTAAACCTAAATTCTAAACCGCCAGATTCGTAGCAGTGTAGTGATTTTTCAGTTTCTTCAAAAATCAGCTACAAAAGAAGTTATAGCAATCCGACGGTTTTTTTACAATAAAACACAGCGACGGAAAAATTTATCGAAATTCTGTTTTTTTCCGAGAGTTGGGAGCTCAAGTGCTAACTTATTGAATGTTCGGGCCAACCTAATAGGTTTTTTGGTGAATCGATTTTTCATTAAAACGGCCCTTCCGCATTTCCCCACTTTTTTCAGTGAGATTTTCTCGCCTGCCTGGCCGTGATGGTCAGCTCCCATTACGGACGAGGGCCCGATTCGTTGTCCGTTTGTTTTCCTCACCGGTCACTCTCCCATTCCTGACTCATGTGTGTTTGTCCTGGCCACGTTCTCGTTTGTGCACCTCTCTCTATTAAGGCATTTCCAGTTGCGCTGCGTTCGTTCGGCATCGAAACCGAGTGCATCGATTGCTATAAGGTTTATAACTAATCCTGTTCTAATATAGTATATCTACACTAAATCAATTCCACGTTCGCTTTATTCTCCTTTAATCTCGTCCCGTCGTCGCGCCCTCATTCAAGGCTCATTCTGTTTGGCCGCTCTACTAACTTCAGCAAGGGCGACACCCGATTCCACACCCCGGACTATTTACCTTACGCACTCGCATGCATTGTCCGGGGGAGAGTAACATTTGTTAATCCCGATGAGGCCCAGTGAAAAGGGCTCGTTCAGATTTTAAGCCCCTACAAAAACAGAAGTGAAACATAAGTGAAACACTCTACTCTAGGCAAGGCACTCTATAAAATTCTGAATTCTCACCCACTAAAGCTCCATTTGTGGTTGTTTTCTTTTTGACTGAAATTACCTTTTCACCAAATTACCACTCGTAACTTGGTTCCATGTGTGGTACTGGAACTAAAAACATGTTTTCTACAATGATGACTGCGCAACTTCAAAAGATAGATGGTGAAACTAGATATAACTATTATGTTTCATTAGTGCTTGAAACGTCATTGCATTTCTACTTCGTTGTTTTGAGATATTTAATTTATTTTCATAAACTTATCAGCTTGGGAAGCAAATGTGATTAAAAAAAGATTTGATATTTGTGCTAAAATTTGATATGCAAAGAACTTTTAGTATATTCATAATTCACAATCATATTGAAGGAGGACAAAGACACTGCTTTTTTTTGAAAGCCTTCAGTTTCATCCCTTTCCAAGACGCATTCAAGAAAAGAAATATACGAAAAGCATTTTTTTTCATTTTCATTTTTTTCATTTTTATTAGCGAAAAGCAATTTTACGAAAAGCATTTTTTTCATTTTCATTTTTTTTTTCATTTTCATTTTTTTTTCATTTTCATTCACGAAAAGCAGTTTTTTTTGCTACGCATTTATTTAGAAAAAACTACTAACAACGACTTTTTTGTCTACAACTTACCGTAACTCAAAGCGCTTTTTTCTTTTTTTTTCTACTTATTCTTTTCTCCTTTGTTAGGCGTAATGCACAAAACTGATTAATTTTCATTTACAAATCTGTGCGTATTTCACTGTTAAAGCTTATGGTACTTTTTATGAAAACAACAGACTTAAAAAATAAAACTGAGAGCTGACGTTATCCAGACTTAAGCCTGGTGTTAGATCAAAGCTCTTATGCTGAAATCTGTTCAGATTCGTTTTGTTCATCCAGATGATGATGTGAAGAAGTGAAAAATGTTTTCTGTGATATCTAGAGACCCCTTTGCTGAAGCTTTTGACGTCATCAATGTGCAGATCGTGTTTTGTAAATACTGGATATACTCTTGTTGACATATGCGTGCTCATTGCTCTAGTACTCTTGTACAAGCTCTCAACATTTTCAATCCATCTCTTTCCTCTGAAATTTTTGTCAAAGTCTGAATTTCTCAACATTTTCAACTCTTTCCTCTGAAAACTTGTCAAAACGTTTTCATCTGTCATTGTAGTTCGTATCTTTGAATTTATTGTCTTATACCGTAGCAAAATGATTCTTCGTTTGTTACCGTATCTCAACTCTTCAGATGCTTTTATGAAGCGGCCACAAATAGTGCCTTCTGCTCCACCTCCAGAAGCATACTACTTGCCAGTTCAGCCGCCCCCGCAAAGGCCACCCCCGCGGCTTCCCGGACCCTCGAGTCCCGTACCCGTGCCTTGTTGGCAAGCACCTCCTTCTTCGTTACCTCCCCGCTATGGCAGCAATACAGAAAGTTTCGAACTAAATTACGAGGAAATAAATGATAAAACCCCAAGAAACCCCGAGAAACCTTCCCGGTTCAACGTCAAACCCGGCAAACACAAAAAGCGATTCAATCCGCAACTACACACTCAAAGGTGTTCGCTTTTGATTCCACACACACACAATAGTTCGTGTCTGTTCGTACGAGGATACTGTAACCGTTCTTTTACAGAGGTTGTACTGACGTCGCCTGTTGTTTTCTCTTCCTTCTTTTCACAATTGGATGGGGAGTGGTGGCGGCGATCGGTGAGTACTTTTAGACCGGTTGCTGCAATTTTCAAATGCTACACCGATCTCTAGAGGTTAATGGTGCCGAGATGCGTCAACTAGCAAACAATCAAATTTTGCTCAGACTCGGTTTTGCAGGGACCTTATAATGTTGTCTAACAAGTGAGAGCTTGTTGTAATCAATTAATGTTTGCATTTTGGAGTTATAGGCTCTTTTGTGTGTCTGCACACTGCGCGCCGCATTTCACGATTTTTTTGATAACTCGTGACTGAAAGTCCTTTTAGCTAACATGAGCAAACTACTAAAATAAGTATTATTATCTAATATTCATCTGATAAGCTAAAATATGAAAAGAAGACATAGGGGGTCCCATAGAAATTGGTAAGTCATACTTGTCGTGGAGTACGGCGCGTAGTGTGCAGTATGCATATTGAGCTGCAGTTGCCTCGACTATAATCTAGAATTGCGGCGCTTTTTTGCTACAAGCGCTTTGTTCGTTTTTTCATAAAGGCTACGTTTACGCTATGAGTGCGTATTTCTTGCTATGCAAGAATTTTTTGCTTGTGCAGCCACTTGAGTTCTCACAACTAGGTTTGTCCCACTTTTAGTACTTTGCCCAGAAAGTTTTGGACAATAATGAGCATTAAAACACCAAAGCCCACCTGAATCATGCTGTTGCCTAATGGCTCAGTTTTGCTTCTTGTCATCGGGTGCTAATGTTTCGCTCATTTTCCCATACTTTTGCACTCCAGTTCATTTTCTTGGGAAAGCAGTAGGCGAAAATGTAAATAGCTGAAGCTTTTAAGCGACTTACTAAACACCTGATAAGCTGTGTGTCTGGTCAGGATTTATCCTTGCCCTTGGCGATAGCACAGTTTTTTTTCTGTGGGTGAAGAAGCAGCGAATAGATTATTAGATGAGAAAAAATAGCGTTTGAGAAATTTCTAAAAAACTTCGTGATTTTCTCACAAAGTTGTTTCTTGGAACTCTCAGGAGGAACGCATATTTAGATGCTCTTGAAGAAATACTTTTCAACATAGTGGTCTGGTTTTCATGAAATCTACAAAATTATTTTATTAGGTTACAAATATAGAAATATCACTTGCCTATGTTGCAGCTTGTGTAAGCTAGAACTGAGTGGAAAATGGGTAGATAGGTTTCTTTCCTTTCCAGTCTAACTGACTGCAATGTTGTAACACAAGCTGAAGTGATGTGAATCAAATTTCACAATTTTCATTTTTAACGAATTTTCGGAGAGGAAGGATATTGCGGATGCGGTCTTGCTCAAGAATTTTACAGGCGGTTATCAAATTCGGCCTTTTCAGTCGCACCGCAAGAAATTTTCATAACACTCTATGACCTAAATGATGCTTTCCTTACGCGTAAAGAATACATTTTGTGTGTCCGCACAGCCTGGCACTGAAAATTGAGATATAGCTTTGACTCTGATGTTCGGTATTTTCTTGGCTGTAGAGCCCTGATCTCGCAGAAAAATGCAGTAATAAGTTGTAAATCCACATTCTTCAAACTTTTCATCCACTTTGTACATTTGAAGGTTAATCGCGCAGACAAACAATATAATGTCAATATATTGGGATGATGCAGAAATAATGCGTGTTTTCCTAGCCCTAGCCTCAAGACCACTTTTTTCCATCAAAGTTCCATTTTTGGAAGCGAGCATACCATCAAGCTCTTTTCATGGTCAGTCTATAATGGTAACAACATTTTTCTAACCTCATTCATTAATATTTACAAAGCTTCACAAAACCGCGCTCAAAACCAGAATAGCGTTGCATTTCCATGTCTGGCCAAAATTTAAGCGCAAATGGAGGCTTTTTTTTTCAAAAGTTCAGCTGCTGTATGTAATAGAAATTATCTACATTATGCACATTTTACTATTTTCTTAAAAATTACCTAGACTGGGATATCGGCGCCTCAGGGGTAGTAGTGGTAATTCTCAAGCCCACAAATTTTTTTTGAAGAAGGCAATAGCCAAAGCCTTGCTCATTTCTGTAAGCGTAAGGGTAGGCCTCTTGTTGACAGTTTTTGCAAAAAAGTTTAGCTCTTTAATCCGCAAAAAAAAATCGAAGAACTTCATATTTTGGGACTTTGAGGCCTACGAAAAAATGTTGAAAGAAAGCTGACAATATTGGATTTCCACTTTTTTTCGCAAATCTTCTTTGTTTGATTCTCTTCCAGTTTCTTTCGTACCACTGACTTGCGGCTACAACATAGACTGCTTAGCATTTATACTAACAATTTTTGAAGGGATTCATGATCAGTTAAAACAAAATTTCAGAAAAAAAAAGTTTTTTGCTTATCGATTCATATTTTTCCGGTGTGGTGTGAGTAAATCCGTTTGTGGTATGAGTAAAGGTGGCTGTGTGCTATATTGCTAAAGTTTTGCTGCCTCTGATGGTTTTATCGCATCAAGAATTTCAGATTTTTGAAAATTTATAGCATGTCAAAGTGAGAACTCGCAAAAAGCGCATTACTTTTGTTCCAACCTGATAGATTCTTACAATGTCTTGGAACAGAATGTCAATTCAGAATGTCAGAATTCACAAAGACAATGAACTTTAATCACTAAGAACCAGGGCTCGGCACGAGGTGGCTAGTTCAAAATGCAAAAAACGAAGTCCCCCTTGACTTTTACGAATTTTTACGAAGTCCCCTTTGACCCTAGACCGGGTCGGCACGAGCTGGCGTCCCGAAATTGCAAAAAATGAAGTTTCATTGTCTTCAATGAAATTACGACATCCGCCACGAGATATTCGAAGAGTAAATACATGAAAAGGAACGGAACAAAGCCACAACAGAAAGAAAAAACGAAAAAGAATCATCGAACACACGCGATGATATTCATATTCTCTGGATTGGCGGCGTGATGTATCCATCGTGCAGCATTACGCGCCTAGAGCAGCCTTTCCGCCGCCATTCAAAATTTTCAAGGGGCTATAACTAAGCGGGGAGAGGGGGGTTTGAGGCGGTTTAGGAACCAGTTTGTAGGGTTTGGGAGGTAGATGAAAATTATGTAAAGAAAGTAGAAAAATTATGTGCGTGAGGAAAAATTTATGACTTTTTCTTTCCTAAGCCACCTCAGGTGGCTATCCAGGTGGCTTGAAAGCCACCTAACTCCGAAAAAAGTTGAGCACGCATTTAGTTCACATAATTTTTTCATAATTTTTCATACTTAGTCCTAACTCCCCATTGCCCATCTACACACCTATTTTGGTGTCATTTCATCTTCAATTCGCTGTAAACAAACCCTTTGTTTATTTGCTGGCGGCATGCCGGCAGCGTGCCGACCGCAAATCGAAAGACAACGTTATGTTCTTCCGCAAAAACGATATCCCCTTTGCTTTTTCCCTAAAAACGATATCCAGCTTGCTTGTCAAGCCACCTGTGCCGTGTCCTGCTAAGAACTGCTCATGGATGTTTTTTGCGTAAATATCAGAATCACAGAGTACCACAAAAATGAGAAGGTCTTGAAATTGGATAAGAAATCCGAGAATGTCAAATCTATCTCGGAAATTCTATTATAAAACATCCCATAAAATTTTCAAGAAATAGGATAACTCTTGTTGACAATCGTTTAATTGCTCCGAATTTGTCATTATTCGGATCTCTTGGGAGTGGTAGGCGCTCCCACTGTTGATAGTCGTATACGATATCGTATACGATAGTATACGTCCTTCTGATTCTTATTTTATTGTGATTCAAGGTTTCTTATGGGGAGATGCAGAACGTCTAATTCTCCCGACGGATACCGCAGGAAGGCGATGTGGAGGATCTCGGGGCATATCTTATAATCTCACGTTGGTTCTTTAAAAAATTACAAAAGTAAAAAAAACGGTACATTTTTTTTTCAGAAATCGGCCATATTTGTATTATTTTGACATGACTAAATGTATATCGTACACTACCGCTTTGGGAGGCTGTCAAACACCTCAAGTGGGTCGATTTAATTCAGTTTAAAGCTCTCGGATCTTATAATTGATGTTCAGATGTGTGTAGCTGCCTGTCCTACAAAGTATTTCTCATATCTTCAACTTCAGAGTCCTACCATTAGTGGAGAAGATTTTCGACAAACTGTAACATTCTGATTTTTCATTTAGCTTCTTATTTTTGCTGATGTTTATTTAGGTAATGTCATCAGTATATTGTCTTGACGAAGTTAATCGCAGTACAATAACATCATTTGCGATTTTACGAAGCTATGTGCAGCAACAGAAGTGCGCATCATACACGGTAAAATCAGCCCCTGGTGAGTAAATTTATAGTTTGAGTCTGTCACTTTTCTGGATAGTTATAAAAGCTTTCATCAGATGGAACAAGGTTCGCTTTCTGGTATAAGAGCAACATCACCAGCCTTCAAATAAAAAACAATTTTATACCAACCTTGCTAGAAACAACTTCTCCTTTCTTTCTTTCTTTCTGCCTTTCGTCTATTTTTTTTGATTTTTTGAGTCCGGTCACTACTTGCCGACGGTTTGATGGTTCGACCGCTATAAGCACGCGCAATTAATCCCAAAAAATGTTCTTATGAGCTCAAAAAAT
>CATQJL010000326.1:30711273-30910991 GCA_958299035.1 Cylicocyclus nassatus
TGCTTGTAAGGGTTATCCGACCTGCTGATTACGAAAATCACATCTGCTTAGCAAGAGAGCTTCATATTTTAGAGTTACGTTGAGAAAAATTTAGAACGACATGATTTTTCCAGAATTCACCAGCCCTTCTAACTCCTATGGAAAGATGCCTGTGACTACTTTTTAGCGCTACGTAATCTACAGAAAAAGTACTATCGAAAGGTCCTCGCTGGAGTCTATTAGGAGCAATGCGCGCTGCTTTAAACCATCACAAAAACACGTCCACAGAAAGATTTGAGAATATTGAAATCAAAATATCAAGGATATGCTGTATATCTAAAGATTTGCCTTGATGAACTGAGCACAAAGCTTTCTTCGGATTCAGAATATGTTCATTCCGAAGGAAGTTACGGAGAGTAGAATTTAGAAACGCGTGATTTTTCCAAAATTCACCAACGCTTCTCTCTCTTTTGGGAGACAGTCTGCAGCTACTCTTGAACGCACGATAACCTACAAGGACAGTACTATCGAACAGTGCTTACTGGAATCTTTTATGTTACACAGACGCTGCGTTACATCCTTGCAAAAAGACCTCCACAGAAAAAATTCGAAAAAACCGGAAATGGAATATCGAGAGCATACTGTATATCAAAATAGCCTCGACGATCTGAACACAATGCTGCTTCTGGATTCGGAATTTATTCATTCCGAAGGATGTTATGGCGTTGCGTACTCTGCGTGATTCGCATGGTTTCGCGGATCCTGAAATGTCGCGAACTTCCCGGATTATCGCGCACTTTGGTGGAAATCCCAGAATTCCGCGAAGTTCACGGAAATCTGACATTCTGTCGCGGTATTGTGATCTTGAGCAGATCTTAGAACAAATTCGATCAGAGTGGCTCTCTACCATACTCCTATAGTATACTGTCTATGTGTCAATCAGCGACAGATCAATGGTATACTGTTATCAGCACTCTGAATACAACCAAAATAATAATCGATAATCTGAAAACTAATATTGTATTCGGAATCCCCATGCTCGATTACCACTGTGGATTGTGCAAACTAGTACTCTGCGTTGATACCAATCTCTCTCAAGCAACAACAACGGAGGAGGAGGAAAAGAGAGAGATTGGTATCAACGCAGAGTACTAGTTTGCACAATCACAGTGGTAATCGAGCATGGGGGATTCCGAATACAATATTAGTTTTCAGATTATCGATTATTATTTTTGGTGTATTCAGAGTGCTGATAACAGTATTACCATTGATCTGTCGCTGATGACACATAGACAGTATACTATAGGAGTATGGTAGAGAGCCACTCTGATCGAATTTGTTCTAAGATCTGCTCAAGATCGCATGGTTTCGCGGATCCTGAAATGTCGCGAACTTCCCGGATTATCGCGCACTTTGGTGGAAATCCCAGAATTCCGCGAAGTTCACGGAAATTTTGACATTCTGTCGCGGTATTGTGATCTTGAGCAGATCTTAGAACAAATTCGATCAGAGTGGCTCTCTACCATACTCCTATAGTATACTGTCTATGTGTCATCAGCGACAGATCAATGGTAATACTGTTATCAGCACTCTGAATACAACCAAAATAATAATCGATAATCTGAAAACTAATATTGTATTCGGAATCCCCATGCTCGATTACCACTGTGATTGTGCAAACTCCCAGCCCCGTAGCTCAAACTTTGCAAAAAATCGATAAAATCGATAAAAGTAATCGATAATCCCGAAAACTAATATTGTATTCGGAATCCCCATGCTCGATTACCCCCCTATGCAAACTCCCAGCCCCGTAGGTGAACTCTGCAAAAAATCGATAAAAATCGATAAAATCGATATCGATCGATGACGAAAAGCAGCCTATGACACCCGCCGGTGCCCGAAGTGTATGTGTGCCAAGTTTGGTCCGGATCGGTTCAGAAATGGATTTTTCTGTTCGCAACATACGTACAGACAAACAGACAAACAGACGTTCAGCTTCATATATAAGATGATGCGTCTCGTCGAGCTGAATCGAACGGTGTCCTCGGATTCAGAATTCATCCATTCTGAAGCGAGATATGGCTAAATTGACGATCATTCCGGCGCACTGCGGCGGAGTGTGGCGCACTCTGCCGCACTCCGGCGCACTGTGGCGGAGTGTGGCGGAGTGCGCCGCAGTCCGGCGACTTTTTTGACGAATTATGAGCGGTATTGTATCTTATAGCCGCAAGCAGTAGGACAAAAAAAAGACGAAAGGTGATGAGCAAAGAAGATTTGGGAAATTAAAAAAAAATTATAGTTGCAAATTGTCAGTTTTTTCAACATTTTTTTCAGTATGACGCGAATCCCAATTTACAGAATATTTGATTTTTTGAGTATTGAGCAGCTGAATTTTTTAACAAATGAGACTGTGAGCCTGCTACAACCGTCACTAGATGGAACACGAAAAGAACCTCGCAATGGTATGCTATGTCTGTCTGAATTAAGAAATTTGATAAGAAAAACTTGTTCTGAAAAAGGCGTGGAAGAACGGCCATTATTATTGCATCAGCTTAATAATTTGTTGTTTTGATGACAAAACACAAATCAAGGAACTACTGGTTTCAAAGATTTTTTCTCTTCATTTCGATCAAAGCAAATCCATACTTCGGTCAAAGCAAAGCAAGAATCTATGAGTTTTCCAAATAAAATGCGAGTGTTTACTTTTGTGCTATTTTAGCGTTTTATATATGTGTTGGTCATCTTGTAAAGCTTTTGTTCATCGAAATATAAGTAATTCGACGAAAACATGTCTTGCTCAAGTGAAAACAATTCAAGGGACAAAGATATTTTTCATGAATCATTCTAAATGATAATCAATCAAAGAAACTTTGCAGATAGCTGCGCTAGTTGTTGCTGCAGGAGTCCTAGCCTTTCTCTGGACAGTAATTCTGAGAATTCTTGGAGGTTTCATGATCTGGACATCAATCCTCGCTATACTAGGAATTCTTGGAGCAGGTTTACTCTTTGAGACTTTTAATTATGTTAGAGACTCTAATTCGACGGTCTAGGATGCGGATACAGCTGGTTTAAATGGAATAATTTGAGAAAAGCTGGTGCAGTGGATGATTTTTCTTTTCAACCAATATTCAGTGTTTATTTTGAGATGCCAACTACGTGGCTGGTTGTGGGTGAGTATGAATTTTGCATAAAGTATGTCAAGAATGTACTTATATGGAATGTTCTTTGAACATTTGCGCTGAAATAAGGCACTAAGTGGTCTTTTTTTTTTCACTGAATTTTGGATGAGGAAAATGATGAAGTTTGAGCGCTTTTGAAGAATTTTTGGGGGTAAGAGCTGTGATAGCTTTTGAAACTTCACTTTTCAGCTATTATCGTGAGTTCGGCTTTGCTTCTCCTCCTTCTAATACTCCTGTTCGTAAGGAAAAGAATATCTATTGCAGTAGCACTGATCGAGGAGTCCAGCAAGTGAGTAATTCTAAATATTTAATTTATTTGCAATATTTAAACAATTTGATTTTGATACGAGTAAAAAAGAAACATCCCTCACCTTTTTTTTTTCAGACACATCAAACATTTTGCAAAATCTTTCTAACTGAATAACACATCTCTAATTTTTCCTTTTTTTTGCACTTACAAAAGTAATGCATTTGTTCATTTCTAATTATATTTTAGCTGATTTTTATCGCAGATTGAGTTTACTGAAAAGGACAGTGAGTTTGATGAATGTTATTAATGTCTTTTTCTGCACTCGAAACATAATTGTAAATGGAAAACGAAATAAATTCGTCTGAACCGGATTAGTCTACACCTAAAACCGGTAAACGACCTTACATCTAGACTGGATCTGTCTCTACTGTGCACTATATACAAAAACTCTCTAAAATAGTTTCCATTTCACGAGGGAATGTAGAATTTTTGTCGACCAAAATAGTTGCATTGAAAACCGATTTGGAATAATACTTATAGAACAAAAAATGTCCTAAGCTAACATTGATTCAAGGAATTCTTTGATTGATATATATTTTTGTTTCAGGGCAGTTGGTTGTATGATGTCAACGCTGATATTTCCTATCTTTCCATTTGCACTTCACCTTTTGGTAAGTTTGTAAACTCTTAGAATGGTGATATGATTTAACAAAAAAAGCTCCATTTTTCATGTAAAGGAAACTTCCAGTAATCAGAAATTTGTGAAATATGGGAATACACACGCCAAATTTCTGCTTTCAAGTTTGAGAGAATGGGAAAAAAACAGTGTAATAATATTAACCCCTCCCCCCTCCCCCCTCCCCTAAGTCCTACAATAAGTCGACAAAATTTCAAACAAAAAAGGCTTTACAGAATTTGCGATTGACCATGTTTCTTTCAAAATTTATTTTAAATGATTTTTGAATTTTTTTCAATAATGAATCCACCCCCTCCATTCCAGCTTTGACAAAGCAGCCTTTATTAAGAATTTACCGCTTTTCTCTATGAAGTGTTAACTTCCACTATGAAGTCGATCAACCAGTGCTTTTGTACTTTATCTTTTGTAATTAGCTTTTGAAAAATTCCAGGTGATTGCGATATGGGGTACAATTGCTATTTGGCTAGCATCTTCTGGTGCTGAAACCTGTGTTAAAAACGACGGCAGAAATACTACCTGTGATTGTTCTACAAGTGCTCAGGTTCATACACATTTCTTTTTCTCAAAAATTTCGTAGTTCTTTATTTTTCAGGATCCCACCTGTATCTTCGTGGGTCTTACTAAGCAAGAGTCTACAATATTCTGGTTACAAGTTTATAATCTTTTTGCTTTCTTTTGGATGACGTGTTTTGTTTCTGCTTTAGGTAAGAGAAGGCATTACCAACTTTTTTTGGAATTGTGCTACTACCATTTTTTATTGTTTTGTTATATGAGAATTGTTAGGCTTATTCACCTTCTGGTCTTTTGAACTCATTTTTTCTGTATCTATGTTGAATCCTACTTGAATAACTCTAATCTCGTGTTTTAGGAGATATTTCCCTTGCTGGAGCATTTGCTAGTTATTATTGGGCAAAAAACAAACCCAAAGATGTACCAACGTTCCCAGTTCTGAGAGCTTTGGGTCGTGCCATTCGGTAGGAATTTTTATACTAAAACAGTTTTGTTTTTTTCCCATTCCATACATTTTCTTCTCAGTTACAATCTCGGATCATTGGCATTTGGCTCCTTAATAATAGCTGTGATCAAGCTAATACGTGTAATTTTGGAGTATTTGGACAAAAAGCTTCAAACAACGAACAGTGTTGTACTCAAAACTATTTTGTCGTGAGTTTTCCATACATAGTTTATTTCAATTTTTTACACTGTTATATGTTTCAGAGCTTTGAAATGTTGCTTTTGGTGCATGGAAGTATTCTTCAAATTCCTCACTAAGAATGCCTTTATTATGGTAAGCTATAGTGCTTTGATAGTACAATTTTTTACGCATAATTTGCTTAAATATTTGATTTAAGGAAATTGTGCTAGGCAGACATGAATTTGGCATTTTAGATGGCAATTTATGGGAAAAATTTCTTCACGTCAGCTAAGGATAGCTTTATGTTGTTGGTTAGAAATTGTGTAAGAGCCGCGGTCGTGAACCAAGTGGCTGGCATATTGCTCTTCCTTGGGAAAGCTCTGATTACGCTTGGAATGGGTGAGAGTTTTAACAATTTCCTAATTTTTTTTTGTTTTTTGATGAATCTGCACACCCAAAAACTTTAGATATTTCAAATTCAGTAATCATCAAATAATAATGTACACATATTGGCGGTCAAAAGAATTTTTCGGGAAAGAGGGACAGATTTTATTTGGAAAAATGTGACGATAAACACCCCTCAAAAAAAATATGGCTCTGTATCTCAAGTCTCTGGCATGCTCATAACTTTTCGAATCTCAAGAGGAAGATTCATAGCCGCAACAGAAAATATGTCATGAAATTTTAACTAATTTGATAAAGACAAGTCTTCAGCACAATTTTGTAATTACATAGATAGACCGCTTTGAATTTCGCGACCTATTTTAGGGGCAGGGGGCATGTATTAGGTTGATTAATTCTCGCACCAAAATTTTTGAAATTCTGTAACTACATCCAGCTTCAATGAAATCTTCCAATTTGAAAATAGTAGAGAGGCCAATATTACGTTTTCTGAAAGCGCTCAAGCCGAAATTCCTTGAGGGCATATGACAACGATACAAACTGAATAAGAGCAAAAAGTGTTTTTCGATTCTTCTTCACTGAAATTGCTAAAACGTCTGCTAGACTTTGAATTTATTTTTGGTCTAACAATAAGTTTCATGACATGCTCGTTCTACCTAAGAGAAGTTTATAGTGATTGGATGTCTCTGCGAATAGTTACGAATTTGGGTTTTTTGAGTTGATTTTTTGACTTTGTTTCATATTGAATTTTTGAAATCTATATAAATTACTAATTTCGATATACAACAAAGAGCATAATCTGTACGTTGATTAGTTTGTTTAAACACTTTTGAAATAATTTTTCTCTATATTTCGGCGCAAGAATTGTGCATCATCTAATAAATGCTTAATCACTAGTGAGCGATTGCTGAAATTGAAATAAGATATGAAGTCCGTGTAATACTTATGATGATCTGTATGATTTACAATTTGTATATTGACTTCAATGAGGAACAAGATAGGATCTATAAAAGCATTGCAATTTATAAGGTTGCAGCCCCTATTTACTTATTAAGGTTTCAACAATTTCTGAAAAGACAAGTCAAACGAAATCCATTTCGTGGTTCTATATTTTCCATTTGTAACGTGACAACTAGAAAAACGGCGATTTATTGACACATGCCATTTTCAACATTTGCAGCATTGCATTGTTTTTTGTTTTCAACGAATATGCAGGCTTACACATTTTGCTTTGTTATTGGTAAAGTTCAAGTTCAAATGAGCAACAACAAGCATATTTGTGTATGTTATTTTGTTTTCCTAGAGCGCTTTAGTTTATTGCAAAGGTCCCTTTGAAAATTGTACTACGTTGCTGGACTACTGCGTCTCAAGTCGTTGTCAGGGCAAAGGTACTTTAGCCTAAATATTTTTGGAAGAAAATGATGACTAAATGGATCATCCGTCAGGCCTAAGCAATCTGGCAAAATTTTTCTAAGATAAGTAATTTGATCACCGGGCAGTATTTTCTTTATTTAGAATTTTTGAAATCTCTCTTTCGTTGTTGGCTGTTCAACAAAATTATTGTTAGAGTGCATAATGGTTGTATATCAATATCTACATTACTGCTGACTCGTTTGTAAAATGCGAAATGAATTAAACATCAGTATCCGTAGCCAATTTTCGCTTCTACTGAACTATTTCTTAGGAACCTTGGAAAACGGAATAAAATAATAGTTTTTTTCTAGACGATAAGGATACTGCTGTCCTATATTTCTTTAATGCATCCGAGTTGAGGTGGGACAAAAGCAAAAATCTGTTCATGCAGTTGTTTTTCCATAAGTTTAGTTCGCTGAGATTTTGCGAAATATTGATTTTGCAATGAATAATTTTGCTTTGGCATTTTTGAACATAATTCTTGACGGCATCTATCATTTTCCTGTCGTTGCAATAGATGACATGGGCAATATATTTTGCTGAAATGTATCAAAATGAACAATAGTCATTCGTTTCGGCAGTATAATCACACATGTTTGATTTTTGATTCTGAGAATTGCTGGAGTTATGAAGAATTGAAATTAATCAATCTTTCTAAAGACTGCTATTTATTACAATTGAAAAAGTGTGAAAAAGTGGATGCAAACGAGATACCCGTTTGTGCGGAGCTTTCTTTTGCAGATAATTTTTCAAAAAAAATTCAGACTTGCTACAAAGTCTGCTCAAACAAATCCGTTTTAGGTGTCGTCGCTTTTTTCTACTTTTCCGGTCAATGGGTTGTCGATGGTATCCCACGGGTCGATCTCTATTACTATTTTGTACCAATAATCATTGTTCTAATAGGTGAGTATTATTATTATGATGCTTGTAGCGTTTTCACTTTTGGAAAAATCGCTTAGGAAGTTATTTCGTTGCGGATTTGTTCTTTGATGTCTATGAGATGGCCGTCGATACAACTTTTATATGCTTTTGTGAGTTTACTCTAATTTACGTTCTGATATCACTTTTTAAAGCCTCTGAAATCAACCGGAAAAGCTGAATTTGATTCTTTTTAGTGGAAGATTCCGAGCAGAACGATGGCAGCCCAGAGAAGCCATTTTATATGTCGAAAAATCTTCAAAATATACTGGATGTGAAGAATGGGACATGAGTGATGACGAGCCGGTCGCGACCTTTACTCAACCATCAATGACACTCGAGTTGTGATCAATCGAACGTATTGATGATGTTCTTTCTTATAACTGTTAAAAATTGTTCAGAATTAGGTTCAGCGCTCAGTCTGACACAGGTTAAGCTCCAAATTTTTCCATTTGGTCACAACAAATTTGTTCAAAATAAATTTAATTGCCTGCTAATCTGAACAATCATCTCTCTTCCGCTCATTTACACATGTGATTCAACGTGTATCGATATGTTTTACAGGTTATACAGATTTTTATAGGCTTCGCAGAACATTAGGTGATGTGCCAATTTTCTGTTGTACATAGTTGATTTTCTCATATAAATTTTATAAAAAGTCCTGAACCTCCTAAGCTTTGGCAATGCGATGTACATTGGAAGTGCAGGAATGAATACATTCTATACATTGCGATCGTTTTGTAGCATTTCTGTTCCTTCGAAGGTCAGCAGTGATTCATGTTCCGTGAAACAAAATGTCAGTTTTATTTGTGTCTATACATCGATTTTAATAGTGATAGGATACATTCCTATGATTCTGCCAGATTTTATGGAATACTGGTCGATTGCGAAGTTTTGTCATAATTTCATGTGATATCATCATTTTCATTCAGTGGAGAATTTCTGTTTCTCGATGCAGTGGATAAAGCTAAACTGCTCCAATGCCCTTCACATTCAATGAGTTTGAGTACTTTAACTTCCTTTGGCGGGTAGCCCGAGTACAGATTTGGGGGGCGATCTGTGAGCGAAAACTAGAACAAGGTGATTTTGTGTTGGTTTTATATTACCTTATTCAATTAGTGCACTTAGGGCAAAAACCAGTCATTGTTTATTGCAAGAGTCTGTCGAGACGCAGACTAATTAGATAGTCCGGCGGTCCCCACGAACTGACCTCCATGTCAAGTCTAACGAGTTAGCTAATCTCGGGACTTGATCCCTCTACCCTGGTGTATTATTGCTTCTTAACAGAACAGATCCTAACTAGATGATTTTATCATTATAACATATATATTCGAATGGGGGACATTAATGGGAGGGGACCATCGAGCACCCGGGGAGTGCAGCTCATCTGGAGTTTCCGGGCACCGCCCAGTTCGTGGGGACTGTCGGACCATCTAATTAGTCTGCGTCTCGACAAGTCTGTTAGTTAATTACTAATGTAGTTCAGTTATTATTATCAATTTAATCTCTGAATAATTCAAAAAAATGGGAATTTTTCCTAATACAAAACCAAGGAAAAAGGCAAAGCAACAAAACTACGTATTTAAAAACCTGGAAATCATTTTGTGTAACTACTTTCAGTCTAATAGATACTTGGTGATGCAAGTAGAGTAACTGGTACCATTTGATAAACGAATTGAGACATGTTTTTGGAGCTGACTTTACCGACCTAAATAATTTGTACTAGCAGACAAAATCGCACAATTTATATGTCCTGCAAAAATTGCTTGCACTTTGACTTCAACAGCGATTCGATTTTCATCTCTTGTCCTCTTTTTCAAAGACGAAGTTTGAAAATTCCCGAAAATTGCAGATTTCACAGATTGTTCTAGACATCATGCCCACTCTAACAAATGAAACATAGCCATCGCTTGCGAAATAGCAGAGAAGCGCTTGAGTCATCGTATTTCCAGACTTTTTGTTTCGCCAAAATGTCGCTGTTCTGTCGTTGCACATCTTTCTTTTGAACCGGAGAGATTAGTAGGATTAAGGTGAGAAATATCATAGAATCTGCATAGTCTTCACATAATCTTTCATCCTGAATTCTGCAAATGAAATGAATCACGTTAAGCTTCAAAGATGACTTTCGCGAAGGAGTAGTGATAATAATGATTTAATTCTGTTTAAAATTCTGTCAACTTCGGCTACAAGGAGCAAAAAAAAATTCTGAGTATGCATATTGTAGCCACAAAAAGTGAAGATTAAATATATCGAAGAAATTTCATCAAAAATATCAGAATTATCAAATCCTACAACTTAGGAAATTTCCATATCCTCAAATGTATGAATCACGGGATATTGCTTTCCCGTCCAGTTGGTTTTCTGCATGGTTCAATTTCCTTTTTGGAACGGAAATAGAGAAAACAGTGCTTACGTTAGAAATATGTCTTAAGGCAATAATCAAAATCTCGTAAAATGTTTGAGGTTATAATTTTCGGTTTGCATTTCATGACTCACCTTTCTGTGGTCATTCTCCTCACCCAAATTCGTGCTTTGAGGACTCTGTTTTTGTTAAACTTCAATAGTTATTCAGAAATAGTCCGTACCTAGAATCAGTTAGGTCGAAAGGGAAAGTGTATACGAGGAATGCAAATACAGTAAGGGACCCGTCAAACTTTGCCGAGAAAAGCCCAAAAGAGCTCAAAAGAGCTCAAAAAAGCCTAAAAAAAGCCCGAAAAAGCCCGAAAGCGCCAGAAAGAGCCGGAACGCAGAAACGAACTTCTGGTAGAATTCTGACATAATCTTGATGTGTAGACGACGGAAAATGAACCAGAAAGACTCGGTTGCGAAATCAACACACATTCCTTAGCGTCAAAACGTGCACAGGGAGGGGTCGTTCCGGCTCTTTCTGGCGCTTTTAGGCTTTTTGGGTCTTCTTGGGCCGGGTGCTTAAGCGCTGCTTCCACTGTTGTTTTTATATTCAATTTTAACCAATATCGAATTTGACATTATCACTTCCTCTTTCTCTTTCTACCCCCCCCCCCCCCTCCCCCAACGTTTACTTCGGCTAATCTGCTAAGTGCAGTACTCCTAGACAAACAAAACTTATTTGTAAGATCTCGAATTTAAGATCTGTATCGGCGAAATTGATTAATGTTGCGCATTTTAACGCAGTATGTCAATAAGGTTCATTCATTTATGCTTTTCACACTACAAGCAATTCTCATAGAAGTCATGAAATGTGAATGTAAACTGCTTTCCCTTTCTATTAGACTCCTCTATGACGATTTCGTAATTTTTTCCTCTTATATTTTCTAGTTTCTCTTTATAATCACTAAGTAAGGTTTTACATCAACAAGATATAATCACTTTCAACTTATTTGGGAAAGCCGTAATGTTTCTGTTTTAAACAGTAATTGCAGTAATATAATGTACATATTGAGATTTTATTCGAAACAGAAGCAATATGTTGTTAGACACTACTGTCTGTTCGTAAAAACCGATCAGCATTGATTTTTCTTAGGAAATCTGTAGGACGTAGAACTGCAATCAGAACTGAATCAGTCTTACATCAAAAAGTTTGATAGATTTTTTCACATTTTTAGCAACCGAAATTCAAGAAAATACATTCTAGTATTGTTTTTTATAAGCATGTATAGCCGTGATGTGCAATCATTGTTTTCGCTTTCACAGGGAAAAAGCGCTAGGAATTCCCCTCAAAATACTCTAGAATATTCTTCTCAAAATAAGAGGGTCTAAAACTGCAGTCAAAACTTATTTAGTTCGATGAGGTTTTTTTCAGCATTTTCAGCAATCAAAATTTGAAAAAAGAAGACGATGTTCAAGTATTGTTTTCTATCAGCATATGTAGCCGTGATATGCAGTCACTGATTTTCATTTCCACTGATAAAAAGCGCTAGAACCACTCCCGTCATTCGTTCTAAATCAAAAGAATTTGCTGAAGCCGGAGGAAATAATCCTTCTTGAAACTTTTTGTTTAAGACTCATGAACCTACCTAGTATGTACTGACTCTCCGATGGAATAACTCCATCTAATCAAAGTGGCTTCAAAAATTTCTGTTTCATGGAAGTTTGCACTCCTTGGCTATTGTCTCTCCCCGTAACCAAAAGCGCTTTATGAAAAAATGATTTGAACATTCTTGGATATCTCTGAACATAGTTTGTCAATATTTTCCCAGCGTATGGTTTTTTTATGCCAAAGTGCCATCGAAGAAGCACCAAAAAGGCCAATACACGTAACGCAGGTGAGAAAAAACGGTGCTGTCGTACGAAATGAGGTCGTCTCGGATGGTGATGGTCGTAGTGGGGTGGTAGTCTAGTGGCGCGTATGTACATTCATCCATCGTTCTCGATCCTTACGTCTCTTATTTTCACCGCAATTTGTGACTTAGACGAATTTTCTTGAATGAGGCTTTGTATATGTATTTTTATGATTCACTTGTTTCGATTGTTCTATTTTTCTCGTATTTTTGGTGTTTGATTTTTGTCATTTTAGCGATTGCAGATTATTAGAGAATCATTACGCTTTCGCTATCAGATTTTTCATTATACTATTAATGTTGGGATTCTTCTCCATTTTGTTCAAAAAAAGTACAATCGAAATTCAGTCGTTGCTGTCTTTAGAAAAAACAACCGTGATCCTAGTAATTTATACGGCATAGCCTCACAAAACCTATTCGAACTCACTCGTAATAGAATTTTTGATTAAAATTCGTACTATTTCCAAACTATCTCAATTTTCATTTCTTGAGAGAATATTCTTTTAGTTTTTTGATAGATGATGTGACAAATCTGAGATAGTGACTTTTTGCAATTGAGGTTATTGAAGTGTTTCTCATTTCTTCGCTTCCCAATATCTCTCATGAGCTTTGGCTTTGAATAAACCCTATGTAAGATTGGTCATCTAATTATTTATTACTGCTTTACTCTATGTTTCAAATGACATGCACGCCTCTAGCGAACCTTTGAGCAAACAAATGAAGGTTTTTTCAGAGAATTTCGCCGTCGAAGTCCATTTACAGCTGATAATTTCCTCTAAAACTCCAATACTGAAGTGATTCCCTAAAGTTTGTCACAGCGCACCATATTTTATCGCCTTTTGCAGATGTTATCATGATCTGTGGAATTAAGAAATCGTTGACAGATGGCAGAGGCATAATTGACCATGGAATTTACATAGAGAGCAGGCTTTATTGAAAAAGTTTGTTATGACTGTGAGCAATGAGTCAGCCACCCAATCAAACATGGTTCTGCATGACTTTCGCAAGAGCAGCCATATTAAGCTCGACTCGGGCTCAATTAAGCGGAGGACAACGTTGCGAAACTCGGCGCAAAGCCTTCCGCGGCTCGGCCGTTCCCGTTCCAATTGGAGGAGTGAAATCAGGCCGATACCGTCGGTCACCTCATCAGAATTCGTTCATCGGCGACAACGTCGAGATCGATGCCCAGTAGCCGCGGCTGGTGGGGGGCGAATGCTATTCGGGGAGTGTCCTTTCCTTTGATTACTCATCCGAGGGTCCGCCCCGCTCTCCCCCCTCTCCGCATCTCACACCTACTAGCCGATGACTAACACTTGCGAAACAATGTCTTCACTCAATCAAATGTATTCTCCTCCATTGCCCAGCCTTCAGCGCTTCGGTGCTGCTGCTGCCCGGACTGGTCACTGCTTCTTCCTGGCCGCTCGGTGGCGGGAAAAAATCCGTTGACCAGCGCCTGATCTGCAATCATCGCCTCACTTGAACCCGCCGCTTGCCCGGCCGGTTGCCCCTCTGCCACCGCATTTCCACCACTTCTGCTTGTTCCTGTTCAACCTGCACTGTCACAGTCATATATTAGTGGTAGTATTGTTCGAGTCGCGAGTCGAGACGATAGAGCGCAAATAGCGCTGACTAGTTCCACATCGGGGGCTCAGGTACCTAGTGGTGGTGTGCTGGCCGATCGGCGCCATCCTTGCCGCCACCCTCGGACTGTGTTTCGTTTTTGCACAGCTTATTTTCTTTGCTCCTATGCAGTTCGCCTCCTCCCCCCGCTTTGGGAACCATTTGCCATAGGGGAGGGAGACGGACGTGGCAGTACAAGGGCGGCGGCTGTTGCTGGCGCTCGGTCTTCACTGACGGTTGCTTTATCCGTAAATGGCCTCCAACCTTCCCTCCTCCATTCGCGGCCGAATTTCGACGCAATTCGATCGATTCCCGCACTCACTCGGCTGCCTCGGATATTTCTAAAATTCGACTTTGAGTCAAGTAAGTCCAAAACTTGTGGGTAAAGGCTGCTGTCCAGGCGATCTCTGGTCTTTGCTGCCCGCTCCAAGCGCCTCTTTGCATAACCTGCCGTTTTGAAGGTGGAAGTCCTGAGCATGCCCTCCGCATAGTACTCCAAATCCTTTGCGCTCCTTTCTTCGTGCCCTTGTGGCACTGCCGAAAAAACGTGTTTTTACACAATCTTGACAATACAAGGCATTATCTTTTTACAATTTGTTTATTATCGAAAGTTTAGCAATTCCTTTTGGCTAGTGTAAACTATCGAGCAAAATTATCTGATCGGAAAGTGCGAAAATTGTTCGCGGGTAGGCACATTTTATCAACCTCTTATTTTGTTCGCATTTTTAGGGAAGGGCTGCTCTAATACATTTTGCTGGTTTATTACCAATTTTGAGACTTCGCCGAATCCTCCTTAATGATTGCTGCTCACTGACTTGTTTTGATTTGTTTTTCTTTATTTTTTCATTTGTATTAATCAAAACCTAACGCTGTAATCGTGATTGAACACATATCTCGAGAATTTCGCTAAGTTCATAGGCGTCTTTTACTTTTCATTCGAACAGTCGTGACACCAACCTGTTATCTCAACAGTCTCTCACTCAGTCTGACTCAGAATCCGGAATTCATTGCTCGAATCCATAAATTGTGGTCATTTGAGAACATTAGTCCTTGGATTATTTTTCATATGCGACTACGATCGTTTTGTTTCCTGGAAATCGAACTTGTGGAGGAAGTGATCTACATAAATTTTCATTTTGAATGTTCTATTTCACCTTTTTTGCTCCGAACAAGTTTTTCCTCTTCTTTTTTTCCCATGCAGCATTCCTTTTTTGTTGCCTTTTTACAGTTGAATTTCAAAGAGATTGACCATAAATCTGCGAATGATCGCGCTGCCTCTGCTGATGTTTTTCTTGTTGTCTCCAAGAACAAACAGCCAATTTTGTTTATCTCTTGTTTACTCCTTTAATGAACGCTGATAAAGACCAACAATCGTCCAAAGCTTGCGAAAAAGTTCACGATGACTTCCGACATCGACAGTGCTGCCGATTCACCACTACTCTTTCTCTCTCGTACGCACCATGAATATTGATAGCCTCATTTTCCCTCATGTCTCATTTTCACCGCTACGAGTTCCGTACACCCGGTATGATAGATGGGTGTGTGTGTTCGCTACGCAGTCCCATATGTATAGTGCAGCTCAATGCACATTTTTTCTGCGATTTTTTACTGCAGTAATGTCGAATTCTGCTCCAGAATGTCTGGATGGCAAGCGTACATCACGTCGATGACGGACTCGTCGCCTGCCATCAAGAGGGCAGCCATCATCGGCACCGACGGATCCGTATGGGCCCGAACTCAAAACGCCAATGCCTTCCGGGTAATTATTATAATTATTACTGTCATTTTTGAATCATTGAGTATACCTTCACCAAACCAAAGTATTATCAGTAAAGTGAATTGATTAATGAATTTGATTGGTTGAGTGATTATCAGTGTTTATAATCTATCGTTAGATTTTTTATAAGATTTTTCTGAGTGAAATTCTAGAGGCTGAAGGGGTTGGCTCGTACATACATGCTAAATACGCTTTCGCAAAATCTTTTGAGCTTATCATTTGCACCTTAGACATTGTAAGAAAAGCTAATTTTGGTAAAAATCTGTTTTAGTCAGTTCACAAGAGAGGAGGCTTTTTGTAGTAAACTCTATGAATCGACTCGACTCTCAGAACTTTTTTTTAATCGGACATGAATAATCCTGTATTATTACTGTAAATTTTCAGCCTCTTTTTCCAAAATGAATACTCTCAAGATGTTTATTTTTGGATAGTTGAAACAAATCAAAAAGTGTTTAGCTGAGGATTCCAATTTGTAGTAAAATTAGGGTTTCCTCTGGGCCAATTTTTTGATACTGCTAGTAGTATATAATTGTAGTTACCTATAACAAAATTAACAACCATAAACTAAATTTTTCTTTATACGAATGATTTCTTCTACTGTCCTCACTCCACAGCATTAGATATATCATATCTATGAAGCCTTTCCTCACAGTTTGCGCTGTCGAAGTTTTCATTGATATTGCAGTTTCGTGTCGAATGGTTTTAGGCCATTTATAAAGTGTAAATTGTTGATGAACGAAGAATGTTGACTTTACTGCCCTACTTGATCAACTCCTGCGCAGTTACGTGCCGCTAGCAGATGTGCTCTCCAAGTATGAAATAGTTGGTAATTACTGCTTAACGAATCGCGCGATATCGATAGCGTCGTACAAACGAATAGTCACAACAGATTGCCCAACTCATTAAGACCGCTAATGTGGCTACTATTTGCCAGATGTTCATCGTGCTTAGTCGTGCTCGACTTCCACAGTGGTGGTCGTCTCGTCCCATCCCCCCCCCCCACAAGGACCATCTGTTTTTCTCGACTGAAACGGCTCGGCTGTTCCGCGTCCGTCAGCGGACCATCGGACACCCAGCTCATTGCGTTATTCTATCGATCCCGCAGTTAATGAACCGATTGTTTGAATTATATTAGCGCCGCGTGTCTGATATTTCCGTTTCGGGCCGGCAATGCTAAATACGCATGTAATTGCAGTTGCATGCAACTGGCCCATTTCGACAGTCCCCTTGCCTGGTTCAGACTTCTTTTGAAGAGTGCAGTTGTCGGCTGAGGTACAGTACCTGACAGCCAGACGGCTATCGTCTTTTTTGAAGCTTTTTCTGCAAGGGAACCAGACCGTGAAACATCTAGCAACCTTATAGATGTTGCGTTGATTGCACTTGGGAATAACTGGAACAGCAGGAAAATTTACACCGTTATGTTCGCAAATCTTCTTAGATATTCGCAACGATCTAGACCAAAATTGCAGCCGCCAATGTCACCTCAAAAAACGTTTGAGGTTAACGTGAGGGCTATTTGCTGCACAACAACACCACTTGAATTTTTCGTTGGTGTCTCCATTTGGTGGGGGGGGGGGGGGGAGTGGGGAGTTGGAGGCTGCTGTGGGTACGGGAACACTATTTGGCAACGTATTTTCGATCACTCTTCACAGTATTGTAATTGGTATGATCTCACAACATTAAAAAAAGTTTAGAACGCATTAATGATGCATACAAAGGTAAATTACCAGTAATCTCAAATTATTCGTATATTTTCAACTCATCAGGGGGTTACAAATGCATAATATTTAATGATCAACCCATCCGCGGGAATAAAAAATTATAACTATATGGAAAACGAACGTAGTAACACACTTCTTTTTATACCTACATTTAGGCAACTGAAGCGGAGCTGAAGAAGTTTGTCGCTTTGTTTGACAATCTTGCAAATGTCCCGTCAACTGGAGCCGATCTGGAAGAGGTAAAACTCAGAAAAACATTTTTGATTTAGCTTTACGCTCACAGAAATGTAAAGATGATATTTTCACTATGTTTTTGACTATGCTGACAAAATGCGTCTCTTCAGGTTCACTACATCGTTCCTCGCACCGAAGAGAACCTCATCTTTGGCAAGAAAGAAAAATGTGGATTTTTCGCTGCTAAGACGAAAACTGGTACTCAGATTCTTTGCCTCTTTTATGCATTCCAGCAGACTTATATTCTATTATCTTGCCATTTATAGCCATTCTAATCGCCATATACGAGGGAGAGAATCAGGTCTCGGCTGAAGTACGGACAGCGGTTGAGAAGATGGCCAAATATCTGGAGGACAGCGGTTACTGAGATTAATAACAAAGTTCTTATTGTCTGAAATATCATAATGACTCATGATCGCCCGCCTTATTCTCGCTTCACTCCGTCTTTTTAATGTATATCCACATCTCTTTTCTCTTTCGTTCACCCTTATTAGGCGTTTGTTTGATTTGCTTCATAGTGTGAAAATCGTTCAGATTATGTCTATACTCTTTTTTCGCCTTCTACTTGATTTGATATGGCATAAGGTTTTCACAATTTTATCATATTTATGTCTACTTCGATTTTTTGATGATCTTCAATAAATTCGCATAACTTCTGGTTTACATCTAAAAATTGTCATTCGGAAATCACCGAAAGTATTGGCTACCACAATAACATCCTAGCAGGGTTATTTCTCCAAAATCTTTTAGATCGAGACCTGAACAAGTTCGAAAATCTCTGCAAATTGTCAAAACACAATTACTCTCATCAAGAGATTAAAGTCATTCACCACGTGTATCTCAACTGGTTTTTTATGTTTTCTATAAATAATCGCTGTAGCAGTGTGACTGTTCAGGTGTTGATTTGAGGAGGAATTCTATGCATCTTGGGAAAACATTTTGGAGAGAAGATGGACAGGCAAGGTAAGGTATTTTTCGATAGTATAAATATCTGTCCGTTGACAGTCAGGGAGTAGCGATAAAGCTCTGTTATACTCATTGATATAACCGATCGTGAGCAAGGGACCCTCAAAATCTGCTAGGTTCAGCAACCGGGAATGGTAGTCATTCTTTGAACTGGTGGCGGGACAAGGACATACATTCAACAATTTTTGAAAGTTCCTAAATGCTTGCAAAGTTCCCGTGTGGTTAAACTTTTGTGGTTATTTTTACTTTTTGATGAAAATCATATTTGAAAATATTTGGAAAGCTACATCATACATCTGTTTCACATCGAAAAAGGAATAATTCAAGCAGGGGAAGTAAGATTATTAGCAATACAAAATGTGTACCATGAATGCAAAATCAAAAACAGTACGGGAATAGATTAAGGTCCTAACCAAAATTGACCTAAACCTAAAGAACACTCAGAAACCATCAGAGGATGAGCCTAACGAAGTTAATGAACTGATTTTCAATAAAAAATAGAGACGTACGGTATTTTGGTAGTTAAATTAGAGAACTACTGAAAAGCATAGATTTATAAGTTACATATTTACGATAAGAATGTATCAGGTTGTCGCGAAAGCTTTGTCAGTTTTTTCATCGCCCACTAAAACCCACAAAACGCCCTCTATGGACGGTCTAGGTACATTTGATTCACAGCTATATTTGCTCTCTGATCTACTCTGTCTTTCCGATGTTATCGCCATGGCTTTCTGAGCAGCACAACAATAACGTCAGATCTTTGCTGAATTTTGAAAATTTTTCTTCTGCTATTTTTTAAAGAGCACTAATAAGTGTTATGTAGAGCATCTTTGGCTACATTGTAGTTATTATAGTTTATGTGCCAAGTTTATTAAGCCTCAAATAATCATGTGTTCAAGTAAAACCGCGGCTATTTGATTACGTTTGCAACGTAAATTTACCGAAAAAATTCCAAAAACTGATTTTTCAAAGCAAATTAAACTTGGTTATTTTGCATAAATAATGTTTATAAGCAATCAAGTTTTAGTTCGCAGAAATTTCAAAAGCTTTCCTGTTTTTGCTGCACTTGTGGGGGGGGGGGGTCCATGACTTTGCCAAAAAGCGAGACCTCTGAAGAAATAGTTTTTCAAAGCTAACAACAGTAGGTGAGGAGAATCTAAAATATTACCGTATAGTCCTAGAATCGTTCTATTTGTGCCATACTCAACTCTATCCGAAACTTCGAAAATTTTTGAAAATTAGCCCAACATTAAGTAGGTAAAAATGACGGGTGAAAAGTTGTGGCAATTTTCAAAAAAAAGCACACAGGATTGTGGCTGGGAAATGTAACCATAAGTAGGAGAAGGAAAAGCTGCACCGAATGCAAAACTCATTCAGTTCTTCCATATGCGTGGTTTTATAGAAAAAAACCTGCAAAACTTTTGGGACAACCTAATATATTAGGCCGTTCCGAAAGTTCTTGCCGTTTTTTCAACCTGTCATAAAAACTTATGCAATAAGGATAGGCAAGCATTGCAAAAAATATCCGAGGCAGCTTTTTTCCCCTTTCCAACTATCATGCTCTTGTGCTGGTCACTGTCATTGTCACTGAGGTAATCGCCGAAATTTCGGACCCATGGTTTTTACCACGTCCAACTTTGGCAATTTTTCATGATCTTCTTTTCTGACTTTTTGAAAAGCTTTGATAACAGTTAGATAGAGTAAACAAAGTGCAATATAATGCAATTTTTCGGCATCTATAGCTAGCCTCTAAAAATTTTTAGATTTACTTTTGTGATGCTATCAAATTCCACTTTTGGCGATGCCAAGGGCCATAGAATACAAAACGACGCTCAACTAAAGTGTCATTCAATGTGCTTTTTTTTCTCTTTCTGATTGGTGCTTTTTCCTCCCAATTTGTGGGGTTTTTTGACAAAAAAATTTCCATGATTTTTGATTTTGAACCCGCCTAAGGGTATACACTTGAAATGCGAGATTTTCTATTTTGAAGCGGTAAACGCTCAGTTACCTTGTAAAAATAGTGATCATACAACTTTTGAAAATTTCGACTTCCGAAGGTTTGTTAATGTTCGGAGCGTTTATGTATTTTTTGACTTCGAAAAAGTGAATACTTCTGGAAAACTATCTTAAAAACACTGAGAAGCCAGTTGAAATTGCCAAAAAATTTTTAGCATTGCGCTTTTTTACTTTATCTAATTGCTATCAAAGCTATTCCAAGAGTTGAAAATGAATTGTGAAAAATTGCCAAAGTTGGCGATGGTAAAAACCATGGGCTCGAAATTTCGGCGATTATCTCAGTGATCACAAAAGCAATCGGCACAGGAATACGACTGTTAAAAGGAGGAAGAAAAGCTGGGTTGGGTAGTGCCTGAAGCGCCTCCCTATCTTTGTTCTACGTGTTTTTATGATAGGTTAAAAATACAGAAAGAACTTCCGGAACAACTTAATATATTCTACTTGCTATACTTGATCAACGTACGTACTTGAAGCCTGCTTTCCAGTCTAGGATTCCATACATAAAGATGACTTGTTAAGCTGCGTCCAAAGTTGCAATTATGCCAGCCCGGTCCGCGCACGTGTCAGCGCCGTGACAGCGCCGTGACAGCGCCCTGCCAGCAACCACGAAACACCTCATCTTTTTCGATCGTTTCGGCAGGGCGTTAGTATGGCGCTGGTGTAATTTTGGAGTAGGTATTAGGACTTAGAAAGCAAAGGTGCCGTTCGGACCCCTCTACTATTATCAAATTTTTGGATGGTAGCAATACCAAGTTTGTGTTAGAGAGTTCAAAAGACTATGCGACGAGCAGCTCAGCTAATTCATCACCTCAACAAGGCGTGTTTTTTCAGTCAACGTTTTGTTCCAAAAATGTTTTTCCCCATGAGAAATCATTTTAATATTGATAGAACGCAGCATTTTGATGGCAAAGGTAGTTTTGAAAAATAACTTGCCTAAAATTTCACGGTTTCCCTGCGAGCGCTAGCTACCTAAAAAGTCTTCTTTTGCCACTGTTGTACTCAAACTTTCTATATACTACGCACTTCACTGCCCATGACCTGCCAGGTTTGGCATCGTTACCTGCGCATTGCAAACGAGTCCTTTAAATAGTTGATTTTCAAGTAAAAGCTTACACCCTTCAACACCTAATTTTCTCATGATATATTATGGATGACTTCTGTCACCAGTTTACCCTTTACATGCTACGTTTTGTGCCTTGACATTGCCTGCACTGTGTAAAAGGGTCGACTGTTCGTTACTCACAAGGGAATGGTTAGAAGTCAAAGTGGCTAATCCAAGCAAGCTGCCTACTATTCGATGCAGCATACAACGCTTATTTCGAATCTGTATTCCATATCTGCTTAGCGCCTTTGTGTACGAAGTTACGTGTAGTTTTATGGCGAAAAATTCGCGCATAAAAATTGTGAACATAAGCACATTGTTGCACTTTCAGCTCACCTCTAAGATCATAAAGTAACCTAGCTGCATGTTTTGACACAGCATTGAGCCGAACATGGCTTGTATTGCCAAATTTGCGCTTCTCATGCACGATTTCTTAGCAAAATAACGGCCTTTAACGCCTTATAACTTCTCCCACACAGGCGGTAAGCAGATACGGAATACAGATTCAGAATCAGTGTTTCTGCTGTTCTAATGGTATGCCGATTGTTTGGATTAACCGCTTCGATTTCTTACCTCTCTTTTCAGTACAAAGAAAGCTGGATTTGAAATTTCGCGCCTCGAGCAAGATCGTGTTTGAGCACGTCAGATGAAATAGCTTGTTTATTGTAAGTGGGGATGTTTAATGAATCCTATCAACGTTCTTTTTACTTCCAATTTGATGTGTGCCACCCTCGTCTCGGGTTGTGACTGCGTGACTTTTGCTCGGTCGCAAATATTGTTTCAAAGCTGAAAAGTTCCCAATAATACCAAGCATGGCTGCGTTATAAGACTCTGCTCTGAAGCGTCGCAGAAAAAAGTTCCTTTTTATACAGAACAGCCGGTACTTCCCTGATACCAGCAAAAGCTATCAGGCTTCACTTCGCTTCTTGAATTCATTATAGAACATTTTCCTTGGTCTTTGTTAAGCTTATATCAGGTAGAACAAACTTGGGTTGGGGAACTTCAGAAACCTTGCAGCACGTTTCTAGCTCACTATTCAGGCAGGGAGAGAAGTGCTTGTTTTTACTGTCAACACTTTCAGGAGCTGTTTGGATTTGTTCAGCATCATTATTACAGTGAAGGCGAAGATCTGAAATCTCGAAGCGAGGCATAGGTTTAGGATACTTTTGGTGTTTCTGTTATCCTTTGTAATTTTCTTCTACCGTTTCTTTCCATAATCATATTAGGTGTTTATATGATGTAAAGGCTACTGCAGGATGAAGGCGCAGAAGATATTAGTTGGGGCGACGCGAACTCGGCGCGTATCATCACCGTTGTAAACCCTGCGCCTTATGCGCTCTGCGGCTAATAAAGCCGCGTTCACGCCCAAAGGTATTGCACCTTCGTCATGCAGTAGCCTGTACTCTTCGAAACAATTGGCTTGGCGGCTGGAAGGCGGGGCTTCGTGAGCTAAGTGAGGTTAGGTAATGATCAGAAAGCACGTGCGCGAAAGAGACACTGCGCCTGCGGGCGAGAGTGGCGGCCATGACTAGATCACAAAGCCCCGCCTTCCGGCCGCCAAGCCAGTTGAATAAAAGGTTATGTACATTGAGATGGAGACAGAATAAATAACTTCATTATATATGCAAAGCAAGAAATTTGTATACATGCTTTAATTCCAAGTGAATACGAAGTATGAAGTATACCTTCTGAGTCCAACCGGTCACGAGAAAACATATAGGTGTTTCTCGCGTAGAATTAGTAAGGCCCATTGTAAGTGACGAAATTGAAGTTGATTTTTGAGTCACGGTAAGTACTGCACCGCGATCGAACAAAATAGCAAGAAATGCAGCGATAAGGCTGATCGAGCTGTACTGGTATGGTCTAGTGGATAGGGTGCTCGGTTCGAGTGTGTATGTTGGAGGGTTCGACGTTAAGGAAATCTCCCTGGTTTTGCGGGCAACAAAACAAACTAAGATGGATAACAATCTAGAACTGGGGTGAGAATGTGCAGGAGTGGTCGGGTGGATAGTGCACTGGTCTGGCGGGATGGTGTTGGGGGTTCGGTTCCTCGTGCTGGTGGGTGCGTCGTTGGGCTTGTCGTTTCGGGTGGGCTCGTGCGCGCGGCGGTTTTTGCGGTTTTTGTGGGGGGGGGGGCTTTTCGAGGCGTGTATTGTCTTTCGGGTTCTTGGATCCTCGTGCCTCCCCCCTCTGGGCCTTGCTTCCCTCTTCTTCCCTCCCCGGCTCTTCTGGTTCTGCTCTGCCCCTCCGCTTTTCCTCTTTTTCCCTCCCCCTCTGGCGTGTGCCCTGTGCCCTGCCCCTCCCTGCTTGCTCACCTTGTCTCTGCTCGATGGGTTACCCCGCTCGAGCACCACTCGCTTCTATTTTCACCCAAGACCCTTTTTCTGTGCTTCGTATCCCTCGTACTTTTGATTATGGTTTAAAGTGTGGAGAAATTCGACCCTTAAATTTAACAAATATTGCTAAAACTTCCTTGTAAATCATGCTTTGTATCTGAAGGATTTGAACCCATCGCCATCCGACTCGTAATCCATCAACTTACCTCTACACCATTTGAGACGTCATTGTCATGTAATATCTTGTTTTTCAGAGAGGTACAATCCGGTTATGTGATAAAGATATTTTGTTGTGATTTTTCTTGAGTTTTTTTTTGGTTTAGTTACCCAAGTTTGAAGTACCCAGCACTGATTTTTGCAAACGGAACGACAGCTGTCTTGCAATCCCGATTCCAGGAACTGAACCCCTAACCGTCCTCATAGATGCCCGTCTACTTGCACCTGCGCCATACATTCAAGCTTTCTAACGCATGTTTCGTCCACATAGAGCTATTTCTTGGACTGGTGAGCAACGCAACCTTTGCGTTGCATGATGGAAGCGCAGCGGATTCACATCGTCGCATCCCAATTAATGACATGTATACGTAAAGACCTTGATGAATTTCCTGGACAAATTTGTGGTCAGAATGCATACTCAAGTGCTCAGAGCTCCCATAATGTTTATTTTTCGTTCCCAATCACTCAGCATTCCCCTACCAAAGCTGAAGTATTCATTTCGAAGAGCGACTCTTGGCTCAGTCGCAATGGAGACTCAAATTAGGAAATTTGTTTTGGTTCCAAGTGCCCCAGAAGTTTTCCGACCTTTTCCACTGACATCCTTAAGTATACCAATGAAAAGTGTTTAGCCAAAAGTTCAGTAGATTCACGACGCGTTAACGGCCTAGAATAGCGAGTTATTTCCAAATCGCAGGCGCAAGGACATATTAGGTTGTCCGGAAATTAATGCAGGTTTTGCATATTCTCACTTCAAAGCGTCATAACTCTTCTGAAATTGCATATTTTGAACTGAGGTAAAGACTACTGTAATCAGCGGGTTTTTTTTCTATTTGCAGCTTTTTCTTTTGTAACTGTAGCTCCAACAAGCAAATTACTGAAAGCCAGAAAGTAAAAAGAGATTTCTTTGACAGGGTCATACTTGGCGAGTTGTAAACTCCTAACGAATATGAGTGTTCAGCCAGAAACTTCTGCAGCTTATAGCCACACACCAGTACTACATACATAGCTATGTAGAAAATTTTTTAGAAATTTTCTGCGAAGGAAAAATTTGCGGAATCAAAGTTTTCCATTTTTTCGATATTTCTTTCACGGCTGCGATCTCCGACAATATTGATTTTTTTTATTAACTCACCAAAAATAAAGCCTGGGAGGTACCAGTTGAGATAATATCTGACGGCACTGGCCTCACTCTTTAAGCACAAGGAGAGACTTTCACGGTTGCTTTCTTTAGAAAAGTTTTCTACGCCATAGAGTGACCGCGACAATTATTCATGTTAAAGGCTCAGTTTCTCTATTATACATTCACAATTGTTCCAAAGAAGCGCTACTATCTATTTTGTAGGTTTACTCAATGTCTTGCTTCAGCTATATTATCATGGAAATATCCCTTTTGCCGAATAAGTTCAAGCCAAAATAGTGCAAAGGGTAATTTTAGTAATTTAAAACTTCATCTTCGGATGGCTGTAGATTTTGAACAATTGAAGTTGGTCGTAGAAGTATTACATATAAGAGAGAGCATGAAGAGCGGCTTCTTACAGTATGCGAAATTATCGAAAGATACAGAAGAACGATCCTTTTGAAATTGCATTTGCAGAAAACTGCATTAATTTCCGGACAACCTAATATTTTTACGGCTTCAGATATCCAACATCAACAAAATTAATCTCAAATATTTACGCGTTTTTGGGTTGTTTCACTATGCATGTACTCAACCTTATGCACTTGTTTGTTCATTCGGATATTAGACCTACACATAAGTGCCGTTCCCAAGCTTTTTTTTTTCGGGGGTAGCAACAAAATTTTTTTCGAATGTGCGGACGTGGTCAGTCCGAAAAAAAATTCGAAAAAAATTTGAAATGCTTTTGAACTTTACGCGGACTCATAGCCCGCAATTTTCATAAACGGCGCATGGCGGCAAAACTAAATTGACTTTTTAAATTGAAAGTTATCCTTAGGTTAAATGTATGAAATGGATGATTTGATGACTGCCCCTTCATAACTAGATAAGTGGATTCAAAACTGCACACTGTCCGAGAAATCCTGCTACAAAGTAATTCGTGTATTTGCTTGCAGAACTGAGAATCTAGAATTTTAAAGTTCCTGCAGAATTTGCGCATTTCTTCCTGTTTGCAAGGGATCTGTGAGACGTTTTTGCGTTTTTGAAATAGTCTCAAAACTATTAGATTTATCACGCTTTGGTCCTTTAACAAGGGAACGACGCTCTGTCCGTGGCCTTTTGAGATCAAATGTATACCATTACATTCGTCTTGCAACCCTGATTCCAAATCTGACTTCCTTTGCTGCTATTCGTTTCTCTGAGAAAAGTTGTAAAGGATTTCCGAGCCAAGTTTGGCCGCCCCAGGACAGGTGTAGGTTAGAATCCTTGTGTTTTTCAATTTTTCTTTGCCTCCATCTTCTTTTTGAAAGTTAGGCTCCTCTTGGTGAGGGCATGTCCTTACCCTTCGAAAATTCAACGAGTCAATTTTATACAAGTGTTTCCTATATTTATTCTAAAAGGTGCTTATAAAAATATATACGAATGGAAAATGATGTTGAGCACAGTGATGGAATTCTTGTTTTGTTCGCGTAAATATGCTCGAATTATGATCTTTGGATAAAATCTAGCGCAGGTGGTCAGGTCCTCATTTTCCTCGATTTTCCACACTTTTTGAAGAGAAGAGTATGCATTCATCTCGAGGATGCCTAACTTTCAAGAAAAAGCTTAACTGAGGTAATGCAAAAATGGAAACACAAAAGGTGTAAGGCTGTTAGCAGAAACGGAAGTTCGATTCGGAAGCAGCGTTTCAAGAAGAGAGTAATGCTATACATTCATCTCAAAAGGCCACTGAAATTGAGTATCGTTCTCTTGTTATAACTTTATCTATATAAAATTTTCATGTGATGGTTGTCGCTGAACACCTAATCTAGAGGCAATCTAAAACGCTCCAATTTCTATAAAAAAAATTGTTGTAGTATGTAGAATGTTGGTTAAGATATGAATCCAGAAGAGATTTTGAAAGACTAGACTCCCAAGTTTCTTTGATCTTATATATAAAGCTGAATGTCTGTTTGTATGTATGTCTGTATGTCTGTCTGTATGTGTGTACGTATGTTCCGAATAGAAAATTCCATTTCTGAACCGATCCGGACCAAACTTGGCACACATACGCTACGGGCCCCGGCGGGTGTCATAGGCTACTTTTCATCATCGATCGATATCGATTTTATCGATTTTTATCGATTTTTTTGCTGAGTTCACCTACGGGGCTGGGAGTTGGCACAGGGGGGTAATCGAGCATGGGGATTCCGAATACAATATTGGCTTTCGGGATTATCGATTACTTTTATCGATTTTATCGATTTTTTTGCAAAGTTTGAGCTAGGGGGCTGGGAGTTGGCACAGGGGGGTAATCGAGCATGCTGATCATCCCCAAGGGGGTGATCAGCATGCTCGATTACACCCCTGTGCCAAATTCCATCCCCCTAGCTCAAATTTTGCAAAATCGATAAAATCGATAGAAGTAATGGATAATTCCAAAAACTAATATTGTATTCGTAATCTGCATGCTCGATTACCCCCCTGTGCAAACTCCCAGCCCCGCAGGTCAAACTTTACAAAAAAATCGATAAAATCGATAAAAGTAATGGACGATCCTGAAAACTAATATTGTGTTCGTAATCAGCATGCTCGATTACCCCCTGTGCAAAATCCCAGCCTCGCATGTCAAAATTTACAAAAAATCGATAAAATCAATAAAAGTAACCGATAATTCTGAAAACTAATATTGTATTCGGAATCCCCATGCTCACTTCCCCCCTGTGCCAACTCCTAGCCCTGTAGGTGAACTCTGCGAAAAAATCGATAAAAATCGGTAAAATCGACATCGATCGATAACGAAAAGTGGACTGTGACACGCGCCGGGGCCCGAAGTGTATGTGTGCCAAGTTTGGTCCGGATACGGCGGAGCCGGGTAAGCCAGCTAGTTTGTAATATTCTATTCTAATTAGAGGTCCGTTAGAGAAAAAGTTCAGCAGCTGAAGTAAAGGATACATGCAGCAATTATAAGTGAACCGTTTATTCAGGAATTTGATTTCTGTAAGGATTCAGGATTCTTGACATGAGATTTCCAATATTTTCAAACTTGGTTTCCGAGCGTATTCAATTCCTCAATCAGTCTGGAACTAGCGCTTGAAGTTAACCACAAGAAGCGTATCTAACCATAATTTTGGAGCTTAGCTACATTTTCATTATTTCTCAGCGCACTGGCTTCAAAGGCACCTACTACTCTATCCATTAGAGCTTCAAAACCCAGTTCTCCGCGAATTTTCGAGCAACCTATAAAGTAATCGCTGCGCGGCATCTTCGATTGGGTTTTTTTTTTCAATCTAGTGTGCGCCCAGCGTTTTCCACGCCCGCCCAATTCAGCGATCCGGGGCGGTATGTATCAATCGCTCGTCCGGGTAAGTTACCCGGACAGGTAGTTTTCGCTTTATAGCTCGGTGCTCTGGGGATCTGTGTTCTTGCTTGTCGCTCTTATTTTGGAGGCTCTACTACCCTAATATTGTAGTACAATATAGCATTTTGCCGTAAAGCTGAGATAATTCGTTATTTGTATGATCTTCCACTGATCACGCTCACTTTCAAAGTTATTTATATCCGCAAAAACTCAACGAGAACGTTACAGAGTTTTGCTGTCGATCTATTATGACAGTGCTACGCATGATTTTGGTAGCACAGATGAAATGTGCAAGTTTTGAGTTTTTCGCTAAAGCCCATCTCGCGAGCACAGGTTCATCGAAGATTTTGTCAGCTTGATTTTTCACTTATTTCATTCACAAACATGCGTAGCACTATCGTAATAAATCGACAGCAAAGCTCTGTGACGTTTTCATTGAGTTTTGCGGATACAAAAAACCTTGAAAATGAGCGTGATAAGTGGATTTCCGTTCGGGATCACACAACTAACGAATTATCTCAGCTTATACAGCAAAGTGCTGCTACTCATTGTGCAATATTAAGGTAGTAGAGCCTCCAAAAGATGAACAAACAAGGAAGAACACAAATCCCCAGAGCACCGAGCTATGAAGCGGAAACTACCTGTCCGGGTAACTTACCCGGACGGGCGATTGATACATACCGCCCCGAGTATAAGAGGAAAGTGTTTTTAGTCGACATGGCTTTTCCAGATAAACCATTAGCGGCGAACGCTGACTCCAAATCTGCCTTCGACATCTGCTGTATGTCTCGCCGAGGTATGAGCGTTTCATACCCTCTGTACTATTGAGAGTGATAGGGTTCGTAAGGCTGGGGTCCGGCGCGGGCGTTTAACTTGCGAATGAAGCTAGCCTTTACCACGCTCAATGTGGGAAAATGATCAGAGAGCACGTTCGCAAAAGAGGCGAAGAGCCCAAAGGCGGTCGCGCAAGACGCGAGCCGCACGAGCCCCTGTCACTCCTAATGACACAGAAAATGATGTGGAATTTTGAACACCTGACTGGAACAAAATCGTTCGGAATCCCATAAATGGGCCAAGGTTGGATATCACTGATACTTGCCACTGCTCTATGTATTAGGTTGTCCCAAAAATGAACCGTACTTCTAAATAATTCAAACTGCTTTTGTTCTCCTGGCAGACTTGGGGTAACATTCGATAGAGCGAACAAGCTCTACAAAATGACCGCAAAAGATCGGTCTATTTCGTAATCCAGGTAAAGTTTGGAGCAAAAATCGAAAAAAATTTATCACCTGAAAATTGGATTTTTGCCAAGAATAATCGTACGGAGCTCAAACTTGGTCATTATACAGCAGACACATAATAGTACTCAAATATACCTTTACTGGATTTTTTCCGAGCTTAGAAAGCGAAGAAATAGAGGTAGTCTGAAAATGGCAAACTCCGCCCGCAGCCCCTTCCACATATGTCATTGTGTACTACAAGCCTTACTAAGTATAATCCTAGAACTTTACCTCTGTATGCGCTCTCATAATCGAGAAATACCAAGTTTTACATGAAAAACCTAAATCCGGAATAAAATCAACCAAAAACATCTTTGGGTACTACTATGTGTCTACTATATAAGGACCAAGCTGGAAGTCGGCAGGAATTTTCTGGAAGGAGATCCGATTTTTAAGGTAGCTGGAAAATTTTGATTCTTGGATCCAAATTTTGCCTGAAACGCAACTTAGACGGTTCTTTGGTGGTCTGTAGAGCTTGCTTCGCTCTATCGAATGGTGCCCCACGTCAGCCAGGAAAACAAAAACAGTTTGATTTATTTAGAATTACGGTTTACTTTTGGGACAACCTAATATAAGACGCCTAATGTGGCAAGACGTTTGAATTTTTTCGCTCGAAAAAACTAATTCGTCATCCAGAGACGCACAGTGGATAACAACGATAGGTTTTGATTCAAACTTTGACTCTAAAATGATATAAAGCCACATGGAACGGCCACTTCGATTAAACCCCCCTTTCTTGTCAGACTTGATGATGAATACATTCGTCATCGATGCATCAGCATGTTTTTATCCTCCAAATCATAGCATGCGTCTGATCGTGAAACTCGGTGTGTTTGGCACCATTGGTTACGCACTACGCTTCGGTTTTCTTTCTCCTGGCAAACGCTTTTCTGCCATCAGATGTTTGCTTTCAGTCACTTGAAGCGAATTTTTAAGAGTGCGGAGGTGATCTGGTTCACTTGAGTAGTTTAGGGCTCTTCGGAATCCTGCATGAGCAATGCCGGTAGACAAGCTTCGCTTGCTGACAAGCCCTATAACAATAAGTTTTGCGCTGGCATGCCCAAGTATGCTGAGAACTTCTAAATGACGAATGTACAAGGCTTATCCCTAAACTTAGAAAGTACGAACTGGCATCCCGGGTTCCACCCCCTTCTGGAGACAGTCCATCGTGCTTGATCTCTCAAAATTAACCCTTCATTTGGTAATTTGTAAAAAAAAACACCAGCCAGTAAGAGTGACCATCGGAGCAATTAAACCGCCACAATTAACCATGGATGAAGTGCGGTCCCATGGTGCAATTCTAGCTCGTGTAAGTCTGGGACTAAACTGCATGGGAGTACATGGTCAGGACTGCATGTAATGCACCCTGCAAGTGTCACTAAAAACGAGGCGGGATTAGAATGTCGTTATGACATGGATGTTTCATGAAAGTTCATCACAATTACTCAGCAATTTGTAGCACAACTATTAGATACAACAATGATTGATTGTACATATGTAAAATCGGATAGGGTACGACCCATAAACATCACAATTACAGGGGTAGGAGGTCAATGAATAGCTAATCAAAAACATTCGCACATCAACCTCAACTTTGACGCAGCAAATTATGGTTGCAGATTACATGTAAAACGTAAGGGAGAACGAACCGGTACCAGAACGGCCCTTATAGCCTACAATCGATCGCGGGTAATAAACAAGCAAATGTCAAAAAGAAGTAGTGTTTATGCTATCTTACAAAAGATCGTTTTTGAAGCATGACACTTTAACAGTCGAGAAAATTGGCAGCCATGAGCAATTCGAGCGCGACTTCGGGAGTAATGTTGAATTCCGGGATCTCAGTTGCCGAACTCGTATAGCGAACCTTATACGCAAAATACTGGCAAACTTTTTGGAGGACGTGTGATCTAAAACAATGTAGTCTATTTTCAACAGCATCTCTCCTTGTTATTTGTACAGTTAATTTGTGCAAAATTATCGAAAACTGTTCTCGCTGCTGTACACCCAATGACTTTTCTACGAACCGGAAAGACTCAATTCGCAAACGAATAGATACAGATTAAAAAATAAGCATTCAAAAATAAAAAAGGGTGTTACCAAGTGTTCGGAAGGAAAAGTTGTTTTATCCAAAACTCACGGTATCTCACGGAAATTCACTTCATTGCTTTCATTTTCGGAGTATTGCCCGGGTCCACTTAGCATTGCTTTAATGGTACCGGAAGTGAGAGCAAGCTCCTACAAGTTTTATGTAGATAGAATATCAAAAGAATTATGAGAAACGGTCACCTACCTTTTTAATGAAGAACTGGTGGCCATCACTGCTGACCAGCTTGACATAGGTAGCATCAGGACCTTCGCAACCTCCATAAGCTGAAGCTCGATATGTAATTTTTGCATGTCTTATTAAAAAAGAGTCTTACTTTTCGCCTCTTTTCCGTCAGCGCCAGAGGAACTCATTTCTGTAAGCATAGCAAAGGATGATTATGAACGAACTGCAATTGTATAGAAAAATACGGTCAGTAGCAAACTGATTCATTGAAAACATATATAAAATCTCACTTTTACTGAGCAAATCTGCAAAATGCAAAAAAATGTCCCTGAACGCTAAACGGAGAAAAGCGACTAAGGCATGATGAGAAGTGATTGAATGAGAGATTGACTACAAATTGTGATAGCTCGAAGTACTCGTTGGTTAATGATGTTGATGACACTCATACAGGATCTCAACATGAAATATACTAAAAATAAGTATTTATGATGTTTCTGGATGGTGAGGTCCAGAACCACTAGGCACAATCGCGGTTAGGAAAGGCTGATCGCAGTGAATGTAAAGTATGCACCTGAGATCTCTCCCATATATATCCATAAATTACAACGTATAATCACAACTGGAGGAGAAATAACGACATAAGATGAGCGTAAGTGATTATTGCGATAAAGCTGGGCTAAAACTAGATAACAGATATCTATAGTTATCTTAGATTCATCAAAAGAACAAATCTCTAACGGAGTAGAAATATGGAGCGACTAGCAAATCGGCGTAAAATGACATATCATCGCCTGTATGAAGATAATCAAAATGAGAACCAGTATGGCGAGAACTATGCAGATTATGATCTTCTTCTGGAAATAATCATCAAATAAAACAAACAGATAATGAACAAAGAGGGAAGAAAATAAAAACAGGGAATGAACGCACCTTTCGTGCTTTCTTCATAAGCTCACGAGCATCCTTGACATTCTGCTTCGCTTTCTCCGCATAATCCACCGCATCTTCGATATTCGTCTCAATCCGGTCAAGCATTTCTCCCTCAAAAGATCCATTGTCATCACCTTTAGGACTGAAATTTGATGGAGAGAAGGAACGTTCAGACCAACCTGACTCATTACAAGATTGTTGAGATCCACAAACATCTCACCCAATTCTCGGATGACCTTCTCGATTTCAAACAATTCATCACGTCGTGCCTTGACGTCCTCGAAGAGTGCTTTTTTGTCGCTGTATGCAAGAAGGATCTGAGAAAAGGAAAAAATGAGTTAGCCAAGCAGGAGAATGGAAACAACGTACACCTTTCGTCCTTTCGAAGATATCGCCGTTGTCAATAGCATCGCTTATTTCGTCATCCGTCAACTTGATATCCTCTTGAAAAGAAAATCTCAATGAAACCAGTGAAAGCCCACAACTTCAGGTAACCCACGGATCTTCAAATAATCAGTGATTTTCTTCTTGCAGCGTTCCTTATAATTCTCCTCTTCTTCGTTGAACTTCCACATCACACTGTGAAGAGCTCTTGTGAGCGTGCGTATCTACAATGATCCGAGTAAGAAGCGAAAAGGGAATCACGATAGAAAAGAACGATAGCAAGAACAACAGCAAGAACTAAAAAGAAATGGCACTTACTTGGTTTCGCTTAATGCGAGAATCCACTGATTTCGACTCGTCGGGATGTGATTTGCTGTTCACTTCTTTGTCTATGTCTGAATCAGCATGTTTTCATTGAGCTGAGTAAATCTAGGGTTTTTTTGTAAAAAAAATTTGTAAACTGAGACTTACTCTTTATCTTTTGTCGTGCAACTAAAGACGTTGTGCGAAAGTTTTCCATGATGACTCGCAACTGTTGTGATTTCTCTGAAGAACGTATGAGTACAGATATAACTGACGCATATCAATTCTGAATTAAATGTGTCACAAACCTCCGTCAGAGGCTGGTGCGAGCAAAAGCTCTCCATGTAGTATGCGAACCTCTTCCAACCATGACTCCAACTGACCCACAATGTTCCGCAGTTCAGTCATACGATTCAGGAACTGTAAATCAAATTAAATGCGTATCCAAATAGACACTTCATAGCTATAAAAGTTGGCAAACATACAAAATCGTGCTTCTATAATAATTAAACGTTGCAAAAAAACGACTTACGCCCTCTAGCGAAGTCTCCTCATCATGTAAAAGCTTGGATGTCTCTGCTGATATACGGCGTTCATATCTGTGATGGGTCGAGTTCGTTTTCCCTGAGAGAGTCTGTAAAAAGCAAAAACGGATTTATGACACTAGAAATTGCAATATGATATGAGGATAACATAGCAAGCACTCTAATAGTTGGAAGTGAAAACTGAGTAACAAGTAGAATTCACCTGGAACTCGTTCAAACGATCCTTGACCATCTTTCAAACGGGAAATCCCTTTCTACTCAGATACCCACAAACTAACGGGAAACCTGGCACGACCCAACGATGTCAACACATCTAAAGATAAAAACAACTGGAAAACGAATGGCATTTGGAGCATGCAGCAAAATCGGAGACGCAGGGACATTCCACGAAATGGTACCGAAATAGCGTTGCAGATAAGATGAAAGACAATTCTGCCGCGTGCCGGACATTCAGACGTAACGAAGACTGACATGAAGGACTCGGGATGCAATCATCCACGCCCAACCGTTGAGGATAGTTGTGATTAAGAGAAGGTTGTATGATTCATCCATGTTGAAATCCAGCTAGTATGAATAATCAAATCTAGTGCTGAATCTGCACACAGTGGATTGGTTGGTTCGCTTCCAAAAAATGAAAGTGACGAATCCAGACATCCAAAACCTTTCCTTTGGCGGACAGTATAAGGTTCTATCATAGACGAACAAAACATCACTTCCTAACTCTTTTCCTTTCATTCTGCTACTGAAACAGCTCTGACTTTAAGTTTCCGCCCTTATTCTAGTTTTCAAGGACCAATAAGTTTAAGATCTCTGCATCCATTATCGACTCATGGCTTCTCATGATGCACATAATGCGCCTCCTGAGTTGCTGGAAAAAGAGCGGCGATAACATTCCAAAATTTGAAGTATGGGGAAACAATGATGTGAGGCATTGGAGTAAACTCGTCCAACAGGTTGAAGCTTGCGCGACATCGCCGCGTAGCGTTTTCGCTACGGTTTAAATTCATCTGAGAGCACGCGAGACATTCAAGTACGTTCTTACATATTTCGTGTCGCTAGTTTTATATAAACACAGTATATGGATGCTACGAAACTCCCGCTGAGGTTGTGATTCTATGCTTTTGTTTTCTCAACATTATTCGTCATTGACCATCTTATTTCCGCAAAACACCCCGCAACTCCATTTCCAGCGTTTGCTGCACAAATCGAAACAGATAGAATGCCCAACTTTCTGACTTCTACTATTTTTTACAGGTATGTGACGCTGTGAAAACATGTTGGAAAGTGCGAAATGTATACATACCGAGTTGACCGACAAACGTGTTTGACCTTGCACCCGTCAAAAGTTCAGGTTCGCACGCGTTGTGACATGTGGACGAGTAAACCACGCTTTTGCGCTCGTCCCGACGCGAAAACAGATTACTATGTAACCTTGCATCAAATTTTCTAGAGCACGAGATCGATAAGCTGAATCACCTAAATGTCGAAAGAGAGCGGGCTTTTCGTCACTGTTTTCGGCGATTTCGGCGAGAGGAATGTCGCTTTCTGACGGAGTTACTGTCCACTTTTACGTGTTTATATTTCATTTGGACTACGTTTTATATTGTTCTCTGGGCATTCATTCCATCGCCACGGTGTTGCATCCAAATTGTGTTTAGATGGAGTGAAGAAAATCGAACACAGATACACTACTCCAATATGGTGCAATAGTTTTCAAACGGTCAACTGAACGACTATGGAGTTAAGTTTAGTAAGCTCACTCTTGGTGTTAGATGCATGACTGTCTTGAGAAAATGTTTGAACATCCATGTTTGGAACTTACAAGAGGTCAAGATCATTCTATTGATTTGTGTCCATAGCTGATATCCCAGTCAAAAGGTCCACGAGGGTCGAGCGTTGTTCGTTCAGTTATAAACAAATTCTGTCGCAAAAAGTTCCTTCTTCATCTGTCTCTCGTCAGCCTTGCCAGGCTCGCATCAAAGTATCACGCTGATGTAGGAAATTGTAATTATAAACATCGATTTTCTCGCAGTTACTGGCCCCGCCTCGTCTTTCGATTGTTATGTAAGCGTGGGTGTTTGTACTTGGGAGTCTTGTGATGCCTCGAAACGTTTAATCGTTTAGGGTGTGTACTTGTCTAGTTCGACTTGTTTTTGAATGCATGTGTTCCGTTAGACGATAACTGCAACTTTACTTGATTGTAGTGTTAGTTTAGTGTTCGTTACTAAGTCACAAACTAAAGTCCTAGTGTAAATATCAAGAAATCTGTTTTGTGATTTGTTGGACTTGCTACATGGACAGGTAGGTTTTATTCCATCAGACTGTTTACTTTTATTAGTTTATTCTTTTATTTTTTTGGTAGAATTTCCCACTTCTGATCTACTTTGAATGACCTTTTCGATTGTTTACCAAGCACAATTTGATAATCCGCTTCACCTTTGTTCTCGCGTCGCATTTCTACACCTTTATTTAGGGACAATGAACCCCACAGACTCGTCTCGCTTAACGCAGTACAAGAATAAGGGGAAGGATACGATACTCAAGAACAGTAGGGTAGACGAGGTTTGTTTCTGCATCCTCTCTTAGGTGTTTTTTTTTGCATGACAAAAGTGCTTTTGCATCATAAACATACCCAGGCAACTGTTGCGGTTGTTTCCGTCCCTTTTCTGTTTCGCGGTTGTGTCCGTCGATGAAATAAAAAAGCAATCGATTTGTGAAACTCATAACAACCGGTCCTTTTTGTGCCAAGCTCAGACAATATAAACATGATTTGCTGGCTCGTGACACCCACAGTCGTGCTTGAATTTTGAGAGAATTCGCGATTTTGTAGCGAGTATGCCTGGCTGCTGCTGTACTTACCTAAATTTATCTGAGAACGCTAAACTGCGCGTTGAGATGCTTTGAAGGCGATCGGTGGCTGTTTGAACCGTAATCGTTAAAAATGAGAGTTTCATTGATAATGGTTGCTGTCAGAGGTTTAGAGTGCGTGTCAAACAAATCTTGATTACGTCTAGAGTGTGGATAATTGAAGCCAAACCTGTATAACACAGAGCAAAGTGTGTTTTTCACCTAGTTGTTTTCATCATTTTTAGAAACTGTTAATTAGCCTTTTGTCCGACTATGACAAGTAGCGAGTCCCCTCCACAGATCGTGCTACCCTTGGTCTGCGTCTCTGACCTGCCACGTGTGGCTAACATGTTGGGAACGTGGCAACAACATGTTTGCAACATGTCCCAACATGTTGGCAGAACTTGGCCACGCCAACATGTTGCTGCATGTTGCCAAGTGTTGCTGCCAACGTTGCCAATGTACTAGTCACACGTGGCACGTCCGCTACGCCACAAGGATAGCACGATCTGTGGAGCGGACGATGCATAAGCATGGTTTGTGAGTAGCATAATAGTGAGAGCAGTGGGTTGTGTTCATTCCAGTCATAACTCTATTAGAGCGTGCTTTTTTGCCATGTCCTTGTTTTATGGCATAAACGAACTGGATCCGATCCGAAAATATATCAAAAAATTTTTTAATGACTCGTATCTGATGTTGTGAAAGAGCTCCTTGATAATATTACTTGGTGACGTCTTGTTTTCTAAAATAGGGGATATTCGCTTACATGTGTTATGGAGGCGAGGCTTAACGGAGAGGAGAATATGTATTCATCAAGCCTATCTGTTTATTATTGTACTGAATTTTTGGCTTACAGGCTGTCACAATTCGTAAAGACAAAAGGGAAGATCTGTTATCGAAGCGGCGTAATATTAACGCACAGTCAGTTCCGTTTGTTGGATATAGATTTCTAGCTTATGACTATCTATCTATCTGTTCTCTTTCCACTTTCAGAGATGAAAATGTTGTTCGATCTTCAGCTCAGTCGGGGCCGTTCGATAGCGACCTGTTGCAACAAATAGTAAAGATGGCACGTAGTGATGATCCAAGTATCAAATTGGCAGCTGTTCAGCAAGTAATTCAGTTTTTTCTTCTTGTTTTAGGATGTTGGATGGTCTAATGAAAAGGTTTACAAATCTAAAACTTTAGGCTCGTAAAATGTTATCTTCGGATCGTAACCCGCCAATAGATGATCTTATCTCTAGCGACATTTTACCAATACTTGTAAACTGCCTCGTCTCTGATGAGTGAGTGCATCTTTCGTTTGAAGGTTTCTTTGCTACACATGAGAAACATCGTTTCAGTGTCAATCTGCAATTTGAAGCCGCATGGGCTCTCACAAACATCGCCTCGGGAACGTCCGAACAAACCCAGGCAGTGGTAGGTTTATCTTCTAGCCTCGATGTAATCAACATAATCAGGAAACTGCTTTAGGTAAATGCGGGTGCTGTTCCGCTTTTCCTGCAGCTTTTGTCAAGTGGTAATTTGAATGTCTGTGAACAAGCTGTATGGGCTTTGGGTAATATAATTGGTAAGTTCCTTAAGGCATTTGAAGAGTTTACGTCAAGTGTGCAGCTGGTTGACCCCAAGTTCTTACTTTCGAGTGGATATTATATTAATGATCAACGCTACAGTATATAGAATCCTATGCACAATTTCAGCAAAGAACAACTTACTTCGCATTCAGCTGTTCTTCTTTTTTAGGGCAGTTTGTGCCACAAAAAGGTGTTTTCTACAGATTCACAAAAGAAAAATCTAACCAAAGTGGTCAAACTCTGTGCACCAGTGTGTTTTCACCAGTTGGTGTGATCACTTTTTCTAAACTGTACAACGCAGGCTTACGTGATGTGTTCGAAACAAGTTGGAATTTTTTCTTAATTCGTGGCTATGCTATCGTTATGTCATAAATTGCTTTTCATTTTCTCCTCAAAATTGGTAGCCAGGGTTGTGGTTTAGGTTGTTTCTCAGAATTGGAAATGAAGTTGCATTTAGGTTCCTGCATTTATCGTTGTAACAACTTCATGTTAAGGCGACGGTCCTCACTTTCGAGACTACTGTCTACAGCTTGGTATACTTCCTCTGCTGTTAAACTTCATAACACCGGAAATACCTCTCGGGTTTTTACGGAACGTCACCTGGGTCATCGTGAGTTGGAATTATCTCTAAAACTGCGTTCGTTACATAAGGGCTTTCACAGGTGAATCTTTGCCGATCGAAAGATCCTCCCCCAACCCCTGAGATTGTGAAAACCATTTTACCAGCGCTGGTATTGCTGATTCATCACGATGTACGGTAATAACATCATGTTTACTCTTTCAATGATATAATCTATCTGTCAGGATGCTAACATTCTTGTTGATACCGTGTGGGCCCTGTCGTATCTTACCGACGGAGGTAACGAGCAAATTCAAATGGTCATCGACAGTGGAGTAGGTTTCAATAAACTCAGTTTCTTTGTTTGGAAAGGAAGTTTCATTTTTTAGATCGTTCCGTCGCTAGTCCCCATGCTTGGTCACTCCGATGCTAAGGTACAAACAGCCGCTCTTCGGGCTGTCGGCAACATCGTCACGGGATCTGATGAACAAACGCAGCTCGTGCTCGATTGTGGTGTGCTACAAGAAATGCCACAGCTTCTATCACATCAAAAGGAGAAGATCAATAAGGTAAGAAATCAGATTGTTATCAGAAATTAGTCAACAATCATCATAGGAAGCTGTGTGGTTCCTGTCTAACATCACTGCTGGCAACCAGAACCAGGTACAAGCTGTACTCGATGCAGGCTTGATGCCATTGATCATCAATCTGCTCGGAAAAGCGGATTTCCCCACACAAAAGGTGAGCATCTTTGCTTGCATGACGTGTATCCTCCTATCTTGATCGCTTAAGGAGGCAGCATGGGCTGTGTCTAATGTAACAATCTCTGGACGACCCGACCAGGTTGAGCAGATGGTGAATTGTGGTGTGATTCCTCCCTTTTGTGCTCTCCTGGATTGTAAGGAACCACAGATTATACAGGTATGTTTGTCTGCGTCATTTGCTGCACATCTCATATTCTTACTCGATTCGTTGTTGATTGTTAGCTTTTTTTTGCACATTCTCATTATGGCTCAGGTTGTTCTTGATGGCATCAACAACATCCTCAAAATGGCTGGTCCTGGCGTGGAAGCAATTTGCACACAGATTGAAGAGTGTGGGGGTGCGTGCATCTTTCACCACTTTTTTATTTCTTTGTTTTTTCTGCGATCCTACATTGACCATAACGCAGCTTTCATTGTCAAGTTGTTATTGCAGGACTGGATAAAATCGAACAGTTGCAAAATCACGACAATGAAGAAATATATAAGCTCACATACGAGATTATTGACACCTATTTTAAGTGAGTGTTGTTTCTCATTATTGTTCGGTTGCATTTAGTCTTACCTATGAGAAAAGTTTTTATTATAGTTCGAACAGTGATGATGAGATTACGGCCGGGCAAGAAGGTGGGGTTGTACAACAACCCGCAGAAGGATGGTCGTTCAATTAACGGTAGCTTTTCACACCCAGTACGAACTCCGAGTCCAATATCGGTCCGAGTCCGGGTTTTTGCACCAGAAAACTTGTGCAAAAACCTCAGTCCCTGCAACGAAAACCGATTGTTTAGGACATTGCAAATACAATCGGTTTCTCGTTTAGAGAAGATGGCCCCCCTGACCCCGGATGATGTGAGGAGGCACTGTGTGGAAGCGATGCAACTTTTCGTCGAGCTGTTTAGCAGTAGAAATCCTCAGTATTGTAGTGAAGTAGTGTGGTTGAAATTTCGCTTGTTAAATATCTGTTTTCTGTGATATGTAATTGTCTCGTCATCCAGGCAACTCGTATTTTGAAGCTATATCTATTGACAGAACAACTCAAAAATTGTAGCAAATGAGCTCAGGTATGGAAGTAATGACAGTCTTGTTCATCTTTTCATGCTTGTTTCATCCTTAGATGATTGCAATTTTTGAGAGTCGCTGTGAGCATTATTTGAAACAGGTTGCTTTCATAACAGTGTCGAATTGTATTCATGGTATAAGGTCTTGTGAGTAATGTGCCCCACCTCGTCGACGGGTTTGAGAGCTTTGATTGCCAAAAATGCGCGACTTCCTCTCATTCACACATCCTCTTTTTAGCAGCGCGCGAAATTGTTCAAAGTCGCTCTCAAGTACGGACGAGATTATCTCATTGTTATTCCCCTGTGAGGAAAGTGAACAGTTGTTGTTTTGGAATTGTTACTGTTATCAATTATGTATATTTTGGAAATAGTGTGCTCAAGTCAACCTATTATTTCTCCTTTGAAAAAATGCGTGTATGTGTTGAGATTCAGGAAGTGAAAGATTGTGTGAGAAAGATGTCGATCCAGTCCCACCCATCCACCCCTTTCCTCCCCTCAATTAGTCTTTTTTCTGTGCCGTTAGTTCTTTTAATTGTTTATAAATGTGAGCTTATAGATGTATAAAGCGTTGAGAAATAATGTAGATTAGTACAGAAGAAAAAACTACTTTTGTCTATTGTATTTTTGGGAAAACAACTGCCTACATAGGGTATTGTTAATGGGTAACTCAACAATTGTAAAGGCTGGAGTAGCATTGCGGAAGTGATTATGAGATTTATTTTGTCAGTCTTGCCTGGTACGATTCCGGGGACGTCTGGGGAATTTCTAAATCGCGGTTGTCATGTGATTTGGCAGATCGCCAGATGTTGTCTCTCCGTTGCGCGCGGATTCTGAATGCGTGTATGTTCAGCATTTGTGAGCTGATGCGAAAAAGGCTGTCTTACACAAGCTTCGTTTAGAGGCGTAGTGAACAATTGTAACTTTGAAGAATGTAGTGACCAAAATGGCACGAGATGACTCAGTGCCTTAGTTAATGCATCATAGTAAGCGGGTATATAAATTTCTGTATGTAATCATATATAAGAAATGTTGATAAAAATAAGTTGTTTTGAGTGGAGTCAGTTCTGGAGCTCCTGCTATCTGAGCACTGTTGGTGTTCACAAGTGCGATTAGTGAAATCGAGTCTGGTGCGATTGTTACAAGTAATTAGAGCTTGAAGAAGCCTTATTATTACAGTCTTCTCTTTCCTATGCTAGGTAAGAAAAATTGAACATGTCATATGTAATTCTAAAAACGTTCATTGGCAAAGCAAAGAGACTTAAACTAAGAATAGCAATCCTGAAGACTTGAAATGTGACACCTTACGACATTTGTAATCTACTATTTGCATTTGCCCTAATCTTCGCGACCTATTAGGATGGTGCAAAAGTTTTTAAGTTGCCCGCAAATGCCGTACAGTGAAGATATACAAACATATGTATCAAGTTGTATTCGATGCAGAACTTCTTACTCTTTCTAGCTGCCGTCTCCACAATGTGATTCATTGACAGGGTGCTGAAATAATCGCTAAAAATTGCAACCCTTCGTTCTCACCATGTCTGACTTCCGCTGATTTTCTGAATTTTGCTCGAAGCTTCTGAGGTACCTTAAATATCCAGCAGGTAGGACAAACCTTTTGCCAGCTGTAGCAATTTGTAGCCCTGGCTTGTCTTTCAGAATTGCTAAGGTATATTTTTTGAAGCAGCCAAATTTCATATCCGGTCTTAAGCTCGTAGAACTGAACTGTAAAATGTTTATCAGCTAAGGTACCATTCGATGCAACTTTTTTCTTCTTTCAAACAACTATCTTTTGAGAAACACGAGGTTTGCAGAGAAGACGCAGTTTTGCAAGTGTGCACACATATCCAAGTTAAAATCTTCATATATTAAAGCTAAAATCGCTCACTTATTTGTAAGAGTAGTAATAGTGGTAATCGAGTTGATTTCAGTAAGGATTTTTTTCAAACTCAAGACTTTTGAAAATTTTATTAGCAAAACTCTAGTAGAGTAGCACCTAGTGGATTTGAAACGAGCCATTCCTAATCCACCTGGTACTTCTTCGTCATGAATACATGTTCCTCTGTCGAGTAACCACGATGCAGTCTTCAAAAAACTAGACAGAAAACTATGTTTGTAATTAATTGCCCAAATCTTTTTTTTTCAGCAGGCAAAGGCGGGGTTGCCTTTTTGTTATGAGAACCTGCGTGACTGTAACCTTTGAAAATAATTTCACAAAGCCTGTAATCAGTAAAATCCAGGCGTTTATTTTGATTGTCTACAATTGAAAACAAATCATTTGCACATTCTTATAACCCATGTAAATCATTTCAAAAAACTTCGCGATCTACCTTCTGCTTTTCTTTACGTGGGGGGTATTGCTTTGATGAAGATAGTTGTGACACTGCTACTCGTAGGTAAGAAAGTTTTCTAACCAAAAAGAAAAAGTGATAGATACTTACCACTGGGTCAATGAAGACAAAATGACTCATATTCGAAGCATTATGATTACTGTGGCATTAATGCGTTGTCATATTTGCATGGAATTTATGCACATTTTGCTATAACTCAGACAATCGACCGGGCCCCTCCGCCGGACAGTCCGAATCTGCCAGAGTCGCGCCGGACCCAGTTGACCAATGAGAGAGGGGCAAATGGGCGGTCCATCGCGGTGACATCACTGGTAGGCAAGTGGGAGGCTTCTCCGGCCCTGCTGCAAAGGTCCGCCATTTCTCCGGCGCGACTCTGCCAGATTTGGCGGACTCGCGCCGGAGAAATTTGCTCGGCGCGAGTGCGCCAGATTTGGAAGAGCCGCGCCGGAGAAATTCGGAGGGGTCCGGAGCAGAAATGGGAGGCCTCCGGAGCAGAAAATGGGAGGTATCCGGAGCAGAAAATGAGAGGTATCCGGAGCAGAAATGGGAGGCCTCCGGAGCAGAAAATGGGAGGTATCCGGAGCAGAAAATGGGAGTATCCGGAGCAGAAATGGGAGGTATCCGGAGCAGAAAATGGGAGGTATCCGGAGCAGAAAATGGGAGGTATCCGGAGCAGAAATGGGAGGTATCCGGAGCAGAAAATGGGAGGTATCCGGAGCAGAAAATGGGAGGTATCCGGAGCAGAAAATGGGCGGCATCCGGAGCAGAAAATGGGAGGTATCCGGAGCAGAAAATGGGAGGGCTCCGCCGGACAAATGGGAGACCCACCGCTGGGGAAACGGCGCGACCCTGCCATTTCTCCGGCGGAGGGGTCCTATCCGTTGCCTGAGAAGTCTTTCTGAAGGTAGTAGCTGGAGTGCTGTAACTACTCCAATGTAGGATTTTTCCTAAGTTCTTGAAATTGAAGAGTGATTACAGAAGTAAACATCGGAGCAAAAAATCCCTCGTGGTTTGCTATATTTACGCTCTACCTACTATCATCAAATAAGATTTGTCGAGGGCGTTAACACAGTTTGCCCTTACAACAGTGGTATTCTATAGGCTCTCCATTTTTCGAATAATTCTACCCTGTTATTGTACCACTGTTTGTAGAGCTTGGTTCATGCTGGTCTCGGCCCTTTGATAGCGAAAGTGTTTCTTCTCTTTTCAACATTCGAACATTTGAGCGTTTTGACGCGCTCTCAACATTGGAACCATCCGGTAAGTGCTTGTATCGCTCAAGTCAACAAATATCAAATCTATTTAGTGAGTACCTTTACGGCAAAGCGTATGTATAATGTGTAACATTCTTTGGTATAAATTACAACGACGTTATTGTTTAGGAGGATCTGTAACTCAATCCAGAGTGCCCAACTTTCATGCATTGTCAATTTGGGAATTAGAAAAATCTTGGAGGAGGACATCGGAAGAATAATGTCAGCTGTTCGCCTTCGAAAGGTAAGGGACATGTTAAATAATCATTATTTTGATTGATTCCTTACATTAAACTTCAATGGTCCGTTACAAATCTCAATCCGTTATCTAAAATATTGAATTGGTTCAAATGTTCATTCGCCCTTCAAAGAATCGTAACCTTTTCCTCTTGAAGAAGTTTTTTGATTTTTGTCCAAAGGCAGGAATTATGCGTTTTAGAGCGGTGCCTTGAATTGGAATAATACAGGAAAGAGCGCGAGCTACCAGCAATTGGAAACAATTTCACTCAAAACGAATATGTTTGAGCAGAATCTCAAAAAAAAAAAGATTTTGGTTGAAAGATAAAATTTTGCGCTAATACAGTGGTGCTTTTGCCGTGATTTAGTCTGAAAAATGCGAGCTACAATCAAATGAAGAGGTCACTAAAAAGCATTTTTCGAGCTCTTTTTGCGTGGATGCTTAGGCATGATCTTGAAAAATGCCAATCTTGAATAATTTTCTTCATTTGCTTTTAACTCACCCATTATCTCGTACTAATTTACATGAAAGTTGAAGCTGTGAAAAGTATGATTTCTTCTGTCAAACAAATATACTTTCAAGGAAATCGATCAAGATACAGAGAAGTTATGATTTTTTTGACGAAACGGGTGAACTATTATTTGAACCAACCTAATAGTATCTTGCAGCTCATTTCCATCTGCAGCGGATCCTTACAAGTATTTTTTGCTCTTGGGTCAGACCTCGTCAAAGTTTCTGTGTCGATCAGCTCAATCTCTATGACACGTTACAATATGGACACCTGCGATGATATATGTAGCTCTTGTTCATTCTCATCATCGAACTCGAAGTCTGAAGTTGATATTTGATCAGCTGGTGCTCTTTGATCTTCTGAGTAGAGCTTTGAATCTTCGCATCTAGCTTTGTTACACTCAATGTAAATCGAATGCCTGCTTCAAGTAGGATATCAAGCTTTTTTTACTCCACTGCAGATTGTAAAATGATACCATTGGACGAAAATTACATGGAAGAACTCTCGTTTGACACTACTTTATCTTCCTTTCTCTGTTTTCTCTGATCAACTCAACATCCTAAATCACACAGAAATGTGTCGAGATTTCTGAATGCCTTTTTTATAGCCCAAACCTTTGTACTTTTGTACAAAAAAGAAGTATGCTGAAAATCCTGGTACTTCAAGAGCTTTTGTATGCGAACGATTTGATCTAAGAAGTGAGGTATACGACAATCATAACTGTGATTTGATTGTAGTCTGAGTCGGAGGAAAGCGCTATAGTATGGAAAACAAACGAATCATATGCGCCAGATGTAAATTACAGCCATTTAGCGATGTCTCGGGACCATATGAAATATCTAGTGGATTCATTCGACCATAGTAATGCAGATATTTTATCAACTTCTTTTCCCATTCGATCTCACGTATGAAGGGCAGTTGTGATGGTCCATACAATCTTCTAAAAAACTTAGTAGTATTCTAAGTTATTAAGGGCCACGTGTCTATAGCTGAAGTTATAAGGGAAAGTAATCCTTTTCTTTTGAATTTCTGATTTCCCTATGTAAATCTCTTCGACCATAACTTGCTGCTAGGACTTATGCTGGTTTTGAGAATACTCTGACTTACACCGTTTATTTGACTGATATCACCATTTCAAGCTCAGTAGTCTTAAGATCCAGCTGATATAATAAATAATTCTTCTTATGCGGTGATTTCTATTCAACGATTTTTAAGTAGTTGAGTAGGAAGAAGTAAACAGCGACTGTCTATTCAATAGTCAATGTCGTACTTTTCTGGCACCGACTGACAGCTTTTGCAGCATTGCTGCACACTTCGTAGCTCAACTGTTGTTATATGATTCATTACATGGTGTGCTTATAAAAAGCAGAAATCGTCCTATAAACATTAACTTACAAATCCTCTTCATTTTTTCGAAAATGTCATGAAATAGCTATGGACATTTTTCATGCATTCATGATGTAGACAAACATTAAAGTCTTAGTATAATCACATAAGCTTGTCCCCAAACCCTCTTAACGTATCCCTGGCCACCTTAAAGATGATTTACTGCTCCGCTAAGAACCTCATTGAGAATCTGCTCGAATTATCACTGAAACAAAAGCTGCTGTTCTGCACATCTGCACACGATTGGCTATCTATCCTTCGGCGAAAAAAAGGTTCGAGATGTGCAGCAAGCGGCAATTGCCCTCTGGCCGTTTAGTTCCGTCAACCACACAACACGTTTCTTTTTAGAAATTTCAGCCATGTTTTGACATTCTGAATGATTCTTTACGTTTTCAGTGGTTCCTCCAAGATAAGCGATGGGCAAAGAGGAGGAGATTGATGAAATTGATATCACTGAAGTGGGCAAGAAACCAGGACTGGAGATCTGGAGAATACATGTAAGTTTTTCTGAGTTTTCATCATCTACGAAGAATCCGAGTAGCTTTTCACATTTTCTGGTCTCCTCATTGTCTAATCAAGCGAAACACTCAAAGTATGAGTTCCACATACGTATCTCCACCACTATTCGTACTACCAAGAAATTTTATGACTTTTAGAATTTCCACCTCGTGTGGGTGTATGCTAAGATGAGCGATGGCTGGAAATAAGCATACAGTCCTCCTGTATTTGTCAGTATGCCGCCAGTCTTATTTTTTAAAGCGATTCTTCATCGGTTTGAAATTGGCATGGAACAGTAAAAATTAGGGCATACCGAGCTCCCAGCGTTCTTTCCAAATTCGCATACATTAACTTTGCGTAATTATGGAATTTGCAAAATATTTGACTTATGCAACGCATCTGGCTGCCACAAGTTATCATTCATTTTGGCTGTCCCCCTTTTGGGCTTGTGAAATATTTTTTCGAGTATGGAACATAGGTACATATCAAGTTATGTTCTAATGAATCAATCTCGGAAATGTTTTGCTTAGATTTGCTTGATCTGAAAGACGCAAGGTCTCACTAGTAGCAAAATTTAGATGGGCCAAAAAAGTCCGCAAAAAATCAAGAATTTGCGCCTATGTCCAAATTGACTGCAACTTCTGTTTTATATGAACCAGCCTTTTGTTCCAGTCGCGAGCCAAAGAAAGAAATCGTGTCTAAATCAACGTGCATTCATTAGCTTATTCAATAAAGGATCTACATTGTAATCAGTGATGCGCAAGTAGCCGGGTACCCTAATTTTTTTACGTCTAAGTGCTTTTTTTGCAACAGTAGCCATGCAATAAGTAAGGGCTTTTGGTACAAGCTTTTTCTGATGCTCTTTGTAAATCTTTGATTTTTTGTGCAGGGGGGACCGTTCAGAAAGATGTGGGTTACGAAAGTAAAAAAAAATGTTTTAAAATCGCAAAATCATAGAGAAACCTTCATCCGAGGATGAAATACATGCGTTATGAAATTAATCCCGGTAAAGGAAGAGCTTTTTCATTTACGATCATAAAAATCGCTAGCTCCATGGCCTTACGTGGACTTCGGCCATCATTTTTCATCAACTTCGCTAAAACTGGAGTTTCTAATGGAGGACGGAACTTAGGAACCCGAGCCTAATTGGCTCGATTCGGGGTGCCTGCAGGTTACAGTCATGCTCGCTGTCTCCGATTACTCACTAGGACATAGCAACAATCTATGTCCCGCCCCCCTGAGAACCTCTTTGGAACCTAGCCAAAGAATGCTGAAAATCTCAAATGAATTTCAGGGCTGGCTCAAGCCAAAAACCTTCAAAGTGATCGTACGAAGGTGAAATTAGGCTTAAACGAAAGAGAAAAACCGTGCCATCATCATAAAGTATCTAATGATTAAAACTGATTGAACACAACGTCTTCTTGGTTCAAAACCTTATTTAAATGCTTAAATTACTGAGAAAGTATTCAAAAAACCGTCAAGTTTGTCAAAAAATTTATTTGAGTGCTGAATCCTAGCAAAAGACTAGAATATCATTCGAGAAATGACAGTTCAAAAACTTCTCAATTGATAGTTATTTTGGTGGGAACCAAGTGTCGTAGGCGATAGTAGTGTCGATAATAGATTTATCCACAGACGAATATAACAAACACGCGGGGATTCCTTTTATACGAGTAAAAGGGGCGGAATCTACCCGAGGACAGGGGGCCATAGACGGGCTACAGGCTTAAAAGGGGAAGCCGCCGTAAAGGTCGACTCCCGCTGCACAAATGTCACTCAATGTTTGAGTGATTAGATACTTCATCAAAAGTGGATGGAAATATAGCCTATGGACGCTCCATAGGCTATTCTTAAAATAAGCTCTAGGTTGATGATCAAGAATCATCAACAGTTATTTAGATGCTGAAATTTAGGCGAAAGAGAAAATCAATTGCGAAACGACAGTTTATAAAATTCTCAAGAATTAAAGTTTGTTTGTGTGCGGAAGTCTCTGGGCAAAAGACTAGAATATCAAGAAATGACAAATCAAGAACTTTTCAGAAATAATAGTGTTTTTTGCCGTTGGCACAGTATTCGATATATCAGTATTCTAAATATGTAACGTATCCGTTTGTGTAGAATTTGAATTAATTTCAAGATAAAAAGTAGTTTGTAGTGGTTCCGGTTGAATAGCATTCGGCAAAATATCAGAATAGTACTGCTCGCTCAAGCCAGCGGACGAAGAGTGCAACGGCTGAAATGTATAAATTTATTTTTGATTTGGGCTGATCAAAACCAATCACCTGAGGCTCCCAATTTGGTACAGGAACAGAATTGGGGTCTGCCGATGAATAAAATTGTTGCAGCAAATGCTGCATGTGGGAATAAAAATAATCGTCGTAAGACATAGGAAGTTGAGATATCAGTAGTAACGATAAATGGTTTTCACCCTTTATGCTACTATTTATAAGGAATTTCGCCTCAAACTGTTATTGCAACCTTTTCTTGCGTAGGTTGAGGTCATTGCTTCCAGCACGTTAGCAGGATGTTCTTCGCACATCAGAATCGTCTGTCGTTGACAGACTCAGCAATATCATTAGCGAAGTTTTTGAACTGTCATTTCTTGATATTTTAGTCTTCCCAGACTTTCGCACACAAACAAACTTTTATTTCTGAGAATTTTATAGACTGTCGTTTCGCTATTGATTTTCTAGTCTTTCGCCTAATTTTTTCCAGCATTTAACACGTTTCGGACCGCGAAATCGCGCGCCGCGAAAAATAGTGGACCTTCAGCCGTTAGCCAACAGCGGGGACTTATTTCGTAGGCTGTGGGGTACATCTGTAATCAGCATGTCAGATAAGCTCCATACCCCAAGTTCTATGTGAATTCGAAGTGTTCGAATTATGTCGCTTGAGAGGGACTTCTGTGCTTTCTTGAAAGATAGGAACAAGAAATCCGTTTCTAATAGTATTCAAAAGTATCTATGTTGTACACCGTACACATCATTGTTGATAAAAAGGCTTTCCTCTTTGAAATTAAAGCAGAAAGTTGCGACGTCGCACGCGTCGTGCGTTGCCGCACTTCATTGCAACTGTTGTTCGATTCGTCCTCATATCTTCTAAACAAATATCGGCGGCACAGCTCTACAAAGTCATTTTGAAAGCAAAGGCTCAGGCCTTTGACTTGATAGCCTTGGACTAAAAAGAAAACCTCCTGTGAACGTCAAAAAGATCCTTCAAAGTAGCGTGCTGCACCATGTGCAGCACCGGTCACTCTTGGGAAATTTTTGAACTGTCATTTCTCTAATGTTAATGTCTTTTGCTAGGATTCAGTATTCAAATGAATTTTTTTTGACAAACTTGACGGTTTTTTTTTTGAATAATTTCTCAGCAATTTAACATTTAAATAAAGTTTTGAACCAAGAAGATGTTGTGTTCAATCAGTTTCAATCAGTAGATACCTTATGATGATGGCACAGTTTTCCTCCTTCGTTTGAGCCTAATTTCACCTTCGTACGATCACTTTGAAGGTTTTTGGCTTAGAGCCAGCCCCGAGATTCATTTGAGATTTTCAGCATTCCTTGACTAGGTTCCAAACAGGCTTTCAGGGGAGCTGGGCGTAGATTGTTGCTATATCCTAGTGAGTAATCGGAGACAGCGAGCATGACTTTAACTGCAGTCACCTGAGGAATCCATATCTGGGCTTTTTAGCGCATGAAACTGGCGAAAATGAGCTCTTTCCAAAGCTTTCCAGGTCCGCATTCTGTGAAGATACGGCGGAAGTCTTTCGAGCTCCGCCTCCCTCGTTGCGGGCTCCGCCCACTTATATGTCTTCTCCACTGAATGCGGACCCGGAAAGCTTCGGAAAAGCTCATTTCCACCATTTTCATGCGCCGAAAAGCCCAGATATGGGTTCCTTATGGCGGAAAGACTTCGAAAAGGTGAGAAACTGGAAAACGAAATTCTGTCGAGAACTGCCTATATGTGCTCCAGCATCTTAATAGCTGGAGAATACAAACAACTTTTGTAGTAATTTCTGTACACGTCATTTGTATTTCGCAAATATTATATTTTTTGATGAACATGACATTGAATTCCGATATTTCCTTGCAGAGATTTCGATTAGAACCTGTGCCAAAGAACGAATACGGTGAATTTTACATCGGAGATGCTTACGTCTGTATGTATGTGGGTGACTCCATGTCCTATGATTCATCCTGGTCACAACGTTTTTTGCTTATTCATCAACAATTCAGACAAAATACGGAGCATGGGATATTCATTTCTGGATCGGTGAGGGTGCTACTCCAGATGAAATCGGGGCCGCTGCCATTACTGCCGTTCAAATCGATCAGGCATTGGGTGGTTTTCCGGTACAGCACAGAGAAGTGCAAAATCATGAATCGTCACTGTTTCTATCGTATTTTCCCAATGGAATACGGTAGGATTACTGTAAGTGAGTGAGGTGCAAGCTTCCGTAATCGTTTACAGATATATCATGGGTGGATATGATTCTGGTTACCATCATGTAGAGGGTCTGTTTGACAACTTTAAGCCTCGATTGTATCACTGTAAAGGCAAAAGGAATGTTAGGTGCACGGAGGTAGCGTCAGTCTCACTTTGGGTATTATTTAAAAAACTTATTTTGGCGTTAAATTTCTCGCTATCTAGGTAGAGTTCAAGAAGCAATCTCTTAATCTTGGTGATGTTTTCTTACTCGATCTAGGAAAAGACATCTACGTATGGATGCCACCAAAGAGTGGAAGACTGGAGAGGATCAAGGTCAACTAACTCCATAAGTCTGTCCTAAATAATGTTGGAAATTTACTCTAGGGTATGGCTCGGGCTAAGAACATTGCCTTTGACGAAAGAAATGGAGCAAGCTCCGTTCATGTTCTCGGTTCGTACAGCTGCCTCGTCTTAACTAAAAATCAAAAACCGTCGTTAATTAGATTCTGACTGGGATACGAACGAAGATTTTTGGTCACACTTTGGTGGACCAAGCACTGTGAAAACCGTTGCTGCTGCTAAGGATGACGACGAAAACTATTGGAAGAGAACTACAGAACAGATGACTTTATGGAGGCAAGCAAAGAGTGCCATTCTAATGAAAATGTTGTAGACTATTTTGATAGTGAAATAGGGATGATTTCCCTGTATTCATTTTACAACTATGACTTTGAATCTTATGTGCATTTGCTTTGTTGTAGAGTCTCAGACGCTTCTGGAACAATGAAATTGACGAAAGTTGCGCAAGGCGAACTGCAACGAAGTCTTCTGGACACGAAGGCTGGTTCAATCGCTGTTTCGTTGTTAAAAGTCTCATATTACACAATAAAAAAAATATTAGGACGCGTTCATCTTGGATGCTGTCAACGGTGGCATTTTTGTCTGGGTCGGCAAAGGTTGTACTATGGACGAACGATCCAAGGCAATGATCTGGGGAGAACAATTTCTCAAGGAAAAGGTTTGTTTCCAAATAAAGTAATATGAGCTTCTTGGTACTTTTTACAGAAACTTCCGCCATGGACTCAAGTGACAAGGATACTTGAGTCAGCTGAACCATCGTCATTTACACAGTGGTGAGAGTTAATTCGAAAAGTTATGGAACAAGTAGGATTTGCTTATGACTGTTAAGCAGATCTGGACTATTCTCCATGTACATCGGCTTTGCAAGAAGAGCTGATTTGCCAAACTTCCGAACCTCTTTATCGCAAATTTCACAAAACTTACAAGTGATTCGACAAACTAAGGCCTGACAGTCAGTCGTCACAAATTGATCTCTGATCTTCAATTGCTCCAAAGCACTACGGAATTGAGGGAACATCGATCATCTCTTTATCCTGCATACTTTTCAGCAACCATATTATTTTCCAGTTGATTTTCTAACTTTCCTCCGGGCATGGCATATCATTTTTTCCTTTGAGACAAGTCATCCATTTATGATCTGACACCTTGAAAAAACAAGAAATGGCTAGTTTTCCGCATAAAAAATAATTTTCACTAACAATCATTCTTTTTCACTAATTTTTGTCATCTATGTATCACAGCAGCGATGCCGAATGTTTTTTTTGGGTACAGGAACAATGTTGTACAATATTTGATGAAAGCGTAACAAATTTTTCTCTTTTCACATTTCTAAAACTTCCGTAGGAATTCGCATCATAAAATAGTTTCACCGCTATTGCATGTCTTGATCAGCAGTCACCTCCATTCGCTAATCAGCGCATAATGAAAGCCTAGAAACCAACAGTACCTCAGGGAATTTTTTGAATCTTCTTTTTTAATTCAGGTTCGGAGAATGGGAAGACGTTAAGAAGAAGAACGTCTTTGAGCCACGGTTGTTCCAGGTTTCAGATGAATCTGGAACGATGAGGGTTGAAGAGATTTCTAATTACGATCAGGAGGTACATAATTTGCGTTCGTCATCAGATCTGCCCTAAACAAAAGATGAAATTATTGTCAGAGTTTGGATGGCGATGACGTCATGATTCTTGATGCGTTGAACAGCATCTATGTGTGGGTTGGAACAGGAGCTAATCAAGATGAAAAGAAAAATGCTCTCGACACCGCCAAGGTATCGCTTGGGCTTGCAAATTCAAAGCAAATCAAATATGTTGGAAGCTTTTAGAAATATCTAAAACAAGGGACACTGCCACGTCATAAGCAAACAACCATTGAAACTATTTATCAAGGCAAGGAGACTCCAACTTTCAAGAAATTTTTCAAATCTTGGAATGACAAAATGTTCCAGAAAGTAAGTATTTTGTACGAATTATTTTTTTTTTGCTAAATCAAAATGTTTAGGATGAGCGATCGGTAGAGAACATGAGAAAACTGCTTTTTAACTGAAGATGGTCAAATGCGTGATATCAAGAGGTGCTGGTGTTTTTTGTTTATTGGAAGTTATCGAATATAATAAATTGTTTAACGGATTATATGTGAACAGAAAATACTGTTCTATCACCGCAAATGCTTTGTATTCGCAACTAAAGCTTCAATTATCTTCTCAGGTCTTACGAAATGGCGCTATTTCGCAAGAAAAATTCAAATTAATGATCACACTTGCAAGTTTACAGCGGATTTTTATTTTTGGATTTTGGGTTTTACGAACCTGGATGTTGCCCTCAAGCCAGCTCATACTTGGAAAATAAAACCGCATTTGCTACGAACCAAAAACATGAGGCATCCAAAATGTGTGCTACTGTATGTTCAATCTTACCATCTGCTAAACAGCCTAGACCATCTACTACCCAGTTCACATAGTATAGTAATGCTTGCTTAGCTCACCAAAGCCACATGGTTGAGTATTGTTCCTTCGATAATCATTTCTATTATAAAAGAATTGTAGTATTGTTGAAGCAGGTATACTGCTCATTTGCAAGTAGCTGGTACTTCCAACTTGCATGGTGACTACTGAGATCGCTTTGGTATTAGGATTCTCTCATATCAAACAATACAACCTACAAAATGGAAAAATGTTTGGAACCTAAGTATTCCGAACTTTTTACCACTTCCTCTATAATCTCCACAGTTATCCACTCGACCATCCCTTCACAGGTGACATTTCTCGGCGCCGCAAATTTAAGCAATCCGTGGCCGTACTGGGGAAACCATCGCTCGTAACTTCTGGCGGCGGCCCAGGAGTTCCCAAAGCCTCGCCGCCTTTCCTTGCAGGGGTAGTTAGCACCTCCAATGGGCCTTCGCACCTTTTAAACGGCTCCGCCCACTTGCTCCGCCCACTAGCTAATCTCATTCCGAGTTGTGCAGGCCTGGAGAATATTACCAGTGTGTTCTGCTAAATGGATGAATAATGACGGATGGAAGGTGACAGATGAGAAGTTATGAAGTCTACTTGTGAACATCGCTTTGTCGGAAGCGAAGGTACTTCAGTTTTGTCGATTTTCAGCCAGAAAATGTGTATATAGGTACCTCTGATGTGAAAACATGTCCATTGAGCAAGTTGCACAAGTGCAATTTTTGATGGAGTTTCTAGTTTTTTCGGATTTTGCGGACAGTTGGATTTTTCTAGTTTTTTGGCTACAAATTCGCGTAGATCAAGTTTATGCAACTTTTCAAAATACTACCTTGTAGAGCTTGCAGTGCTCTATAGAATCAGAACCACAGAATTTATCCAGAATAAGCGAAATTTGACTTGTTGCGGTTAAGAACAGTTTTGAAGCTAGATCTTGACTTATTAGCAGAATAATTTGAGCTTCTCATCATTTCAACAACTTTTTCATCGAATATTTTCATCAAAAAATTTCCTTTATTTATTCATGTTCTGGTGCTTTTCATAATAATGATAAGAAAGACCTTTTTTTAGAGAGATTTGTTGATACTTTTGCAATTAATTTCAAATTTTGTAAACTTTCTGTTAGCATGCCAGAACTATTTTGATCTACTATATAGGTCGATGCAAAAGTTCTCGCCTAAATCAAAGAAAATTCAATCACTTACTAAGATTTGAACCTAAGTTCATGGCTTCTTCAGGAAAAGAAGTGGGTTTTGCGCTTCAAGATAGTTACCCCAATTCATTCTTTTGTTGGCACCTCAGAGAAATAAGTTTTAAAGATTTCACTGCAAATTTCGTATTGAGTCTGGTTGTAAATAGTGCAAAAGTGGTAGTATCAAAATGGTGATAGTTATCCTCAAGAAATCTTTGAAACGTTAATAGCAGTGCTTCGTACGTTTGGCAAGCTTTAATCTATGGTAATGCAGAAACAAAAACTGTGAAAAATCCTTTACAATGAAAATCATATTAACAGCGCATTTTCCTTCACAAAACAGTTTCGAACCAAAACACTGCTTACCCAGAGTACTGTAAGGTTTTTTGGGGTTTCAAAGTGTCTTTGCTTATACGTGCAATAATTAGGGAATTTGCCTCGCAAGATGACGATTTTTCATGAATTTTCGTTGCATGCCTGTGCTATTCCCTCTGCCCGCAGCCTTCCAATGAGACCAGTGAAAGAGTGGAGCGGGGGCGGGGTTTGACCTCTGTTGCGCAAAGGTGCGAGGAGCCTTCTGGAGTGTGAATGCTGGTGCGAATGGAGGTGCTAGGAACTCCTGCGTCCCTTCCCGTAACTTCTTTTCCCAGAAGATCACTGAGCAGCTAAGGAACACGGATTTGTTATTAGTGCCCCAAGATGTTTTTGGTCTTACGCACAAAAGAATGGATCGAAATAGGTTTTTTGAGTCACCATAAGGGGAAGACGCAGAAATGAAACAGAAGATCTATCGGACGCATACCGACCAAAATTTTCAATCCTTACCGTGATGTGCACAATCTCGACTGAACAGAGCAGATTAGAGTATACAATGTGCGAGGAATGCTTTAGTATGTGTCAGCGTGATATTCACTGCTTGTTAGTTGAGCTATGAAATAGCTATCTACTTTGAAGCAAGTAATTGTAACCTAATCGGCTTTGATATATGACTAATTTTTGAAAGGTGAAATTTCGAATACTTTCTTGTAATCAATTTGAAGTAGAGAAATGAAACTTGAAAGCGGTAGAGCACAAAAAATTCTGCTCTCCAATAAATCTATGACGACGAGCCGGATTGGTTCCTTCAGGGCGTCGTCTTTATCGATCCATTTTTGCGTAGTTATTGGGATTTTCTTTGTATATAGTTCTTCCATAGATCTTCCTTATTCATTTCAATCTGATTCGTTTATGTCAGAAGTAAATGTGGAAAATTCATGGTTCAACAACGAATAGCTTTGACTGACTCGTGCTCTTTTTAGTGCCAGAATTTCACCTATGAATGTAAATTCTGGTATCAATATTATAAAAACATCGTTGTATGCTCTTCTGACTACTATGGTTGATGATTGATGTTTTTTTTTGGTGAACTGATTGATTCATTGTGTTGAATATTCTATCCAAAAATTTGCCACATTGGGTCCGAAATTGTAAAAACTTCTGAGAAATTTGGCTATATTTATTTTCTACAGAAATTGGTAAAACTCTCAAATACAAAATCATACTCTTCATCACAAGGAGATTTTTCCAAATAATTTTCGAGACATTTTGCTTCCTTCCACTCAATAAGCCCTAAGCCTTAGTCGAAACTTCGAATGGTTCGCTTTCATCACTCTTGGCTTTTCCAATGTGCAAACGAATTCCTTATCTTTTAACAACTCATCTCTCTGAATTAGAGCGAATTTTTGTTCCAAATCTCTTAAACGGTTATTTCCGAGTGATATCTGGCACCTACGTCCGCCATGATTGTGATCGCCTTTGTTGATCATTTTGATACTTTGCCTTATTGGTGATTTATGAGAAGATTGGTTTGATAAATTTACGTTTAGAGGACATTAGGTCGCCGAAAGGCGAAATCCTACGTGGACATTTGCAACAAACTATGCGCCTTCAACATTACTGCCTTATGCTAGCTGTCCTTGTGAATGGAGCCTATCGGCGATCTAATGCCCTCCAGCCACAATGTTACCACCAAAGATGCTAAACACAACGACACTCCAGTGAAGGACCATGTATTAGCATTTTTACGTGCGGGCCAGAACTGTCAGGAAAAACAACATGAATAGTTTTCCATGTCTTCATTGCGCAATTATGCTGTGGTTCCCTAACCCACTTTTAGAAAATTCCGGCCCAAAAAGGTGAAAATCTTGTAACATATGCGTTTATGCAAGGTCCCATTTACTTAGCACTGCAGTGTTTTCGCTCTACGTACTTGCAATGGACTATCGAATACACTTCTTTCTTTTGCCCCTGCTCTGTATTTTTTCATCTCGTCAATGAGCAATATTCTACAAGGTTTCTCTTCATTGAGAGAAGTAGGGTAGCAAACTTTGTAGATAAACTACAGTTTGGTAGAGAATATCCACGACAATGACACTCGAAAAATATTGGTATTTTTACAGATTTGAGCGAGTTCAGAGTTTTTTTTCGTGTAATTTCATGTAAGTATCCATTTGATGTTTTGCGACGATTCATGCTTCTCAAACCCTTTGGTGTTCTTCAAGTTCTACTTGGCAGAATTGGGATTTTTCGTGCTCTCATAGCCTTTTTTACTGTTTTTTTCCAATGGTCAGACTTTGCTTCACAAATCATTTTTCACAGTTTTCATATGGCTGAGGACACAGGCATCTTTTTCCTCTCTTTTAGAAGATCACGTTTGCAGTTCAAGTTTTTCCGAATAATACGTCATTGCCAAAGCTTGTCATCATCTGTCTCAACTCAGAATTCTTTGTAATTTTTTTTGAACTTCCAATCTTTGAGGAAGAATAATCAAGCAAAAACAGCGAATATTGGGCTAAACGTACTACTTTTATTTTTTCGATTTGCTGTTTGTACTCTTACATTTCTTGAAAACCTTGATTGAGATATTTATGAAACAATGACTAGAAAACTGCATCATGCTTGCTGAAGCTTGCGTGAAATTGAGCTCGTTTGTTATCATAATTTACGAGGGAGTGTTCAAGCCTGATTTGATTGGAAAAATCGGCTTTTTTGATCTCGAATTAAAGAGCAAGAAGGCTCTACTTAGGAACGTGAGAGTAAGAAAAGTCAGGCTATGATATGAGAAGAGCGAAAATGAAGTATCTTTATCTTTATGTTCTCTGGAGCCAAACAAACACAAAATTTCGCAGCTCTTATGGCATTTGGTAAGGAAAGAGAACTTCTGTTCGAAGTAAAGATCAATATGGCTAGGTTCTGCGAATACAATTATTAGCCGAAAATTCCGTAATAAACACAAAAACATCTTCGCGAAAATTTATCAATCATCATCAAGCTATCTTCAAATAGGCGACAAAGCACAAACGAAAAAAATATACAAATAAACATGTGCAGGAACAGCATAGGAAGAAAGATGATAGCATCGCATTAGTCCTAACAGACAGCTAGCTGCACTCTATAAAAGCTGAGAAAGCTTCACCTGTGCGTCCAGCCATGAGCAGACGAGCAGACTCAAAGAGACTACAATTGACCCTTAGATGTTCAGAAAACAATGCAACATACCTTGACTTCAAAGCAAAAAATAGGTCATTGTTGACCTCGGATGTTATGAAGTCTTGTCCATTTCTTCGTCTCATCGTTCGCGGAATTGACAAAGCGGTAGCTTTGAACCACTTTTGTTCCCCAGTCGGTCTTCATTTCGCTTGATGCTTACGGACTGGGATTCTTCCGAAAAGGCCAACACATCGAGGATTTTTTAATGGAATTAACCAGAACAAATCTAAGCAATTTTTTGGAGAAGTAAACCCTTTGTATATTCTTTGTTTGTGCTTTATCGTGTAGTTGAAGATAGCCTGATAATGATTAACAAATTTTCTCCAAGATGTTTTTGTGCTTACGGAGTCTCGCCTCATATTATTTTCGCAAATGTCCCAGGTTTCCTACACCTTCTCCTACCTGAGTCACTAGAGAAAACACCATTTTCGATTGTGCCCAAAGAAAGATCTACGTTCAAAAATAGCCGATAGCGTTGTCGTTGACTGAAGCAATTGGCGACGTCGATTATTGCGTCCGATGTGCTCAATTCGAGATTCTTCTGCAAAAGTTTCTGATGGACAATTTACTATGCCGAATACTAGCTGAGCAGCAGAATACAAAAAAATGGGAACGGTCGTCCGTGTTGGAACAGTATAATACAAAAATTCGAAGCAGAGCAGATAAAGACTGACACCACGCAGCTGCGAGGTTTTTTTGTGCTTTTATCAAAGATCTGTAATTGCTTAGTCAATGTCAGTGTAAATGTCACGATCAAGATATCCACAACAATTTCTTCTTTCGTAGTTAGTCATCTTTTCTAATGTGACTTTTCATTGAGGAGAAAAGAGATAAGCCCTTTATTCGGTAACACTTTACATTCTCATTTGCTTTGAGATAGCGTCCAATAAAATTTGTACACATACGTACCTTACGTGGAAATCATGGGGATCCGTAAACAAGACATTGGCTAGGCGGCTACAAATTATACCATTCACAGCCAGTGAAGATCATCTCCAAATCTCAGCTCCCTTCACCCTTTCGCGGGGTGCGTGGCGTTCAGTAGCCAGCCGAGATTCGAAGACTTTGATTCAGACAGTCGATGGAATACCTCCGGAGCAGAAGTGGCAGGGTCGCGGGCTTTCCCAGCGGAGGATTGCCACTTCGCGCTCCGGAGCCCTGCCATTTCACGCATTTTTGTGCTGCGGGGCTCTCCCAAAAGTGGCGCACCTCCGGAGCAGAGATTTGCGCGTCGCGGAGAGGGGTCCCATTCGTCCTGTTTGTGACGTCACCGTGACGTCACGGTGAATGAATGGGACCCCTCTCCGCGACGCGCAAATCTCTGCTCCGGAGGTGCGCCACTTTTGGGAGAGCCCCGCAGCACAAAAATGCGTGAAATGGCAGGGCTCCGGAGCGCGAAGTGGCAGACTCGCGGTGCTCGCCGGAGGTATCCCTTCGACGAGGTGTTCGTTCCTCCACCCGCAAAGCGCGGGTGCCGTAGACGAAATGTTTGAGATAGCTATGACATTCAAACGGACCAGTGGCTCTCGATCATTAATTTATGTTTTTCAAATTTTGCTGCCTAATTCGGATTCTCAGTCACGGTTCGGTCACTATACTGCACCCTGAGATTGTCTCCGGTTGTCCGTTTTCGCGAAATTCAAATCTCGCCGCACGCAGCACCATTTTTCTGCAGCAACGATTAGTACGTAGAAGGTATCATCGGTTCGTTGACCACAAGGACTGGACATTACTGCGGAGCACCCGCCGCGAATAAAACGCTTGTCCGAATTTTGTAGTACAAGTCGTGCTCTTGCATTATTTCAGCTTCGCCGCGCCTGGTCCGCGACGTTTGAGCAATCTGTGCGATCAACGAATCGACGATACTATCTTGTTGCGTGCCTCTGCACCTTTTGAGCTGCCTTTGCGCGTGGTTTTAAAGGCAGAGTCCAGGCAAATTTGGACATATGGATCTCACGTGGATAGTAGTTTTGGGGCCCTAACTAAGCCACTGCTCAAGCGGCAACAGATAGTGCTCTAGCGGCTGAGATATTGCCTTCGAAACTGGACCCTAGGATCGTACTTAGCATGGATTCATGGCGGAACCCATCAGTTTCGCGTGGGTCTTCGCGCGAAGCAGATGGGTTGCGCCATAATTGCATGCGAATTACGATCCTGGGATCCATTTGGAGGTATAGCCGTTAGTCAGTCACCTGCGCTGCCGCTTGGGCAGTGCCTTACTTAAAGGCAGCGTCCAGGCAGATCTGGAGCTATGGGGCTTTTACGTGGAAAGTACTTTTGGGGCCCTAACTAAGGCACTGCTCAAGCGGCAGCTCAGGTAGTGCTCTAATGGCTGAGATATCCCCCTCGAAACTGGCCCCCGTGAACGTATTTGCATGGATTCATGGCAGTTTCGCGCCAGGATCCACGCTTTGCGCCATGAATCCATGCGAAATACGGTCGCGGGGTCCAGTTTCGAGGAGAATATCTCAGCCGTTAGGGCACTACCTAGCTGCCGGTTGGGCAGTGGCTTAGTTAGTGCCCCAAAAGTACTTCCCACGAAAAATCCCCTTAGGTCCAGATCTGCCTGGACGCTGTCTTTGAAGCATTTACGCCAACGTGGAGTGTGCCAGTGCGACAAGGGCTTTGAAGCTCATTGCGTTGGTATCTAAGGAAAAGCCTCAAGGCACCTACTACTTTTTCTGGTCCTCGTCATTCATGGAATTGATGAGAAACAACGTTGAGATATGTTGTAGGATGCAGATTATCTTGGGAAAATGCAGAAAATCGTGTCATACATGGTGCTTGCGGCTGTGGGCATTTGAATTTTGTTTATAAGGGCTCTGCGTGGTCGCGAAGGTCGATGAATTTGCGCCCAATGTTCATCCTTCAAACTTTTCCAGTTTTTTTCCTCCTATTGAACGCTTTTGTTCTATCAGATTTTAGCTTTCAATCGCCTTAATATATTCTGAGAAGTACGGGTTGTTAAACTGGTTTGAGGCCTTGCATTTGCAACATATCCTGCGCATGCAAGTCGCAAACTCACCTACCTTCGCGATCACGGAGAGTCCTGTATCGTGAGGGCACACGGGCAACTATATAAGCCCAAAAATGGCGAATTTTACAGGTTTTAGGTGAAATTTCGACCGATGACGGGTTACAACAAATTTGAAGTCAAGGATTTGACTTCAAATCCTCCTGCGGAGATAAAGTCAGCTGGATTGCTCGACAAAAAAGGTTAGTATTCGTATTCAGACCGCAGGTGAATTGGGTCAGAAGGTGACAGTTGGGATCGCAAAGCCAGGGGTTGCCTACGTCCCTCCCCATCTTTGAAAAAGTAAGACAGTGCTTATTGATGTCCTGATATGCATTTTAGTCTCTAACAAGAGAAGTTTAAACTTAGGTTAGCCTTTTGACATGGGACACATATATTTGATCAGCATCAAACGCTGGTTTCAAATATGCTGTCCTTAGCTGTGGCACTTTACTCTGAAAGGAGTTATGAGCTTTTTTGCGAAATTGGCTTACTATCCAACATGGGAAGGCTGGTACATGGAAATCTGCGTAAAACCGTACTGGGATACTAAAATAATTTCAGATTGAGTCCTTTGTCAGGCAAGAGACGCAGTAGATTAACATCTAGATGATGATGCCGTAATTGTAGTAATAGGTCAAAGAGCATACTAATTTTGCACAGAATCAATAACTCGCTTTGAAATGCCGCAGCTAGGAACAACATATTTGGAGTCAGCGTCTGAAGCTGATTCCAACTACATATCTCTCTATAATAAAGCGCTAGAGATGACTCATGCATGTAAGATACCCCCCCCCCTTTCCGCAGGCGAGATGAGACGTAAACAACTTTGTCGTTATGTGCCGGTGCAGATGCACCGAGCCGTGGCTCATGATGGCAGTCTTAGATGGTATTGATCGAGAAGCCTAACCAGCAAAGTGACTTGCTAGACAAGCTAAACTGGGAAGGGGGAAGGTTACCCAGCTGTTTTCGTTATGCATTAGATCACAATATCGCAATAGCGAGCAGCAACGCGAGCCGGATAGCTTCCGCTTGCAAGATTTTGCAGTTTTGACATTAATCAAATTACAGAAAGCATATTGGATGAGGTACAAAAATCATTGTGAACTAAAGGAAAGCAAGATGGAGTCTCCAATGCTGCAAATATGAAAAAGATGGTTTGAAATGCCACAAAATTGAGATGAGGGTAGCGTAGAGAAAGTTGATACGAAAGAAGGGGGGGGGGGGGAGGAGAGTGGGATAACTTAGGGAGATTTGCACTTCACCTCCAGCAAAGGCAAAGATATACGCACGTTTCCAAGCAAATCCGAGATCAAAGCTCTGAGCGGTCCTGACATGGAAAGCTCAAGAGTAGTTTTTGGGATGTAGTCTAAAGGTAAACGAAACTAACAAAATATGACGCAAACCCTTTGATATTGCTAAATTTACTTATTGATAAATTCAGGGACATTCAGACATTTTCAATGAAAGGAATGAGTGTCAGATTTTTTCCTGACCTCAAAGGGGCCAGAGACGTTTGCGCACGGTTTTGCGAAAAACATTCATTGGGGAAAATAAGTAATAGAAAAGCGGAAAGTGGGTTGGGAGGTTGAGATTACTCTCGCTGGGTATGCATAAATTTTGATAAAAGTCTAATATGAAAACCTCAAGAATATGATTAGTGTGGCACAGTTTGAAGAAATAAGGAACTAGGAAAATTGGGAGAATTTTTGAAGGAAACTTTTCGGAAAGAAAGCAAAATATGCTTATGCTGATAAGCCCTCAGGGCAGGAGTGGGGGTTGAAAACACGGAGGGGAGAGGGTTGCAGCGCAGTTTGACGGAAGAGCTTTCAATTTCTTCCTAAAAGTTTTCCAGATGACTTACAAGGAATGCATCTTTAGTCGAAGTGGCCTTCTTAGATGACATGTATACCGTAGTGAAGGGCATAAAATGCTGATTTCATATCTGCCTTCTTTATCTGCAGAACATTTATGGATGAGGAATTATGAGCGTCATTGGAACAAAAAATTGAATGTGCAAGTAAGGTAAAAACAGCCGTAATAATTTTTCTAGCTCTCCAATGGAGCAGCTAATCACCAGAGCACTTACCCAAAAAAACTTTAAAATAAAAAATATATCACGCTTGATTGCATGATTTGAGGGCTACTAAGACTTTAGCAACTCATTTTGTCCAAATTGCACATTCAATTTTTGGCACCAAAAAACGCTCATAACTCCGCGTCCGTAAACGTTCTGCAGATAGGAAAGGCAGTTTTGGAATCAGCGTTTTATGCCCTTTGATATGGCATACATCTCATTCAAAACGGACACTTCGACTTAACAAGCTTCCCTTTTTAGATGGCATACTTTTAGTCCAATTTGCACAGTCTCAGCAGATTTAGCTATTTTAGACCCAGCAAGCTGATGTTTTGCAAAAGCTGTCAGTCTTTCATATGCCAAACATTTGAGGAGATAGAAAAAGCTCTGCTGTATACTCGCTGGTTGAGCTCCGGCAGGCTCTCTCTGTGGCTGACCACTTTTTGGAACGAAAAGTTTTGTTTATCCCCCACAATGCCCATGAAAAAAAACCGAGAAAACCTTCATTTCCATAGAATTTTCGCCATAGAGTATGTCTTTGCATTGAATTGCAAGAAAAATTGAATTCAACCAGAGCAAATGCTTTCAAAAACGAGATTTTCACAGACTTTCTCAAAATTTGACCGAAAAGTGGAAAATAGTTCCAAAAATAACTCAGCTGACATTAACGGGAAGAAGAAGACGAACGAGAGCATTGTGAATACGAGAATACTGAGATGGGATATGAACGGATCTATAAATGGTATGCTTCTATCCATAACTAACTTTGAATCGCCATCTCGCATATTTCATCACACTTGGAACCGTTTGCGTATTTCAGCATAACTATCGCAGCAGTAGAGCGTACCCTGCGTATCGTGGTCTCTCTTTCGCGCTAGGACCTCTGTCTCCTCCTGACCTCATGGTCGCACCGTCGCGTATCTACACAATAAGGCCCCGTTCGGCGATTGGCGTCTATTCAAAACAAATGCTGAAGCATACATGTAGGCGGGCCAACCTAGTCGACGCGTGTTTTGGGATCGGGTTTATATTATAGATGTTATGATCCATATGGCATTAGGAGCCGCATGCATCCAGGTAATAAAAAGAAGGATTTATCCACTGGTCCACAAATAAGAATTTTACGTTGCTTAGCGAGTTTCAAGTGTTTTTATCACCTTCTTCAAATCTACCAAACGGAGTCTACTGTTGTATAAGCCGCTTTTTCAGCTTCTATCCTCTAATGATACTTATATTGATTTCTGTGATACCTGATATGACTCCAAGAAGTATGCCTTGATACTAAGCGCAGCTGACAATGAGTATCAAGGTATACAACAACGGCCTGCCAGCGAAATAAACGAAAGCGTCTTGAAGTTGCGTTGATTACGTAATCCAGTAAAGCGTTTATATTAGGTTGAGAAGAAAGTTTCCGGACAGTGCTTTTAGATAAAGAAAACTTGTGTCCTTATTTTGATGTAAGCCCTAATTGGGGCATGCTGCACATTATTGGATAGGGGAAATCAATCCCTACAAAACAATGGTAAGCACAAGCCTTATCAATGTTCAGGGCAAGCCCCTCCTCATCGGCCGTTGGTGCCAACACATCCTAGATTTCATGCATTGCATGGCCACAGTTGTCTTCGGCAGGTTAGTCTTATAGTTTCAAATTTTGACACTTTCAGTGTTGATTTTTTTTGAAAAAGTTAAGTGTCATGGAAATATAATTTTTGCATACTTTTCAGGCAGCGAATGTGGCGTCATCCACGCCAAGGAGGCTTTCGAGAGCTGAAGTGGATGCAATGCTCAAACGCCTATCGGCCCCTAGAAGAAGCAGACCGGAAAATTGGTGTGGTGTTTATCTGCACAATTTCGTCAGCAACTTAATGCAGTTGTTCTAGCCCGAGAAGTTCCGAGGTTTCCTCAAAAGCAGGCCCATCGTCGGCTCAGGTTCAGAAATCACCAGTAGCTTCAATTTCTAATCCTAAGCAGGTCAGCTGCTTTTTGCTGCTTTTTGTCGTTATAGTACCCCACGACAGTTTCTTAGATGTTGAATCTTCGTAGATAAAATTAAGATAAAATTTATTTCGGGAAGGGTTGTTGGAAAAAAACTTACAAGGGAAGGAAGGTTGGTCGAAGTGGCCTTTTGAAATGTGATGTATACTGCCTTGTAGAGCTTGGGACGCTGATTCCATATCTACCTTTGCTATCTGCTGCGGGCTTCTGGGCGAGGAGTTATGAAGGTTTTTGTGAGTAAAAATCTGAACGCAAAAATAGGGTAAAATCAGCTACAACCTTTCCCCAATGTTCAAATGAGGCAGCAGCGAATTGGTATATATGAATCAAGAATATATGTTGCACCGAGTGACCTGACTACCAATTAAGCCCAATAAAAAAATGCTAACACTGATTTTAGCCTACTCCTGCATTCAGATTTTTACTCACAAAACCTTCATAACTCCTCGTCCAGATGACCACAGCAGATAGCAAAGGTAGATTTGGAATCCGCGTTCCAAGCTCTACAAGGCAGTATACATCACATTTCAAAAGGCCACTTCGACCTACCTTCCTTCCCTTGTAAGTTTTTTTCCAACAACCCTTCCCGAAATAAATTTTATCTTAATTTTATCTACGAAGATTCAACATCTAAGAAACTGTCGTGGGGTACTATAACGACAAAAAGCATCATCTTTTCGCAGCTCCTGACTTATCGCTATTGCACAAATTACCTCCTTGTCTGATCAAACTGCTTTCAGTAGCTGCTGATACTGGAGTAATGTTGAAAATTTTTTAAATTTTCAAATTCAAAAAATCTTTCGAAAATCAATTTTGACGAATTGCAGATTGCTCTGTTCCCTCCTGGCTGAATGTGAGCTGAAGCTCAGCTCGACTGGAATTGGAAGGAGTGGAGCAAAGTCGGACAAATTCCGAGAGCGGAGATCAGCGTAATTAACACCAAAACCTATTTTTGGATAACTATGTCTTTATTAGTTGCTCTGTATCTAATCGTACTTTGACCACTTATGTTATGATTTCACTATCAAAACCTCAGTTGAAGTTCACTTTGAAATAATACAGCAATAAATGTCTTTAAATGCAGTGTATTATATATGTCGAAGTGGTCTTCCGCCACCTTTTATTCCTTGTGAACTGCCTGGATGATACGCTTTTGTTGTCCTCTGGTGAACTGCTTCAAACAACGGTGTCCTCCTTTTTTTCCACCAGAAAGTGTCAATTGTGCTGTTAACTTCACTTTTTTCGACACTCACAAAGATTTACATCACAAAGTATTGATTCAGAACATAAGTATTGCAATAATTCCTGCAAATCTGTATTCTCCTCCATCTGCATAGAATTCTCTCGATCCAATCTATTTTTGAGAGATGGAATCATGTGCTTTGTCAGTGACTGGAGCAAAAATCTTTGCTGGCTTCAGCATGTCTATATAGATGTTGGTGAGTGGTAACCGTTCCTACGGTTTTCTGGACAAAAGTGGATTTTGTCAATTTTCTGGGTGTCTAAGATAGCTTTACAATAGTTACTTAACAGCATAGGGCAGACTTCTTTCACCATGAAGAGATTCCTAGCCGAGTAACCTGATTGTAGATTTAGCCTGCTCTTCTTCATCAACAGAGCTTAACAAATTTCTTGTATCATTTTTCGAGTTTTGCATGACTAGAGAAAGCTTGATCCCGTTGTTCCATTGACAGTCCATAGAAGGAACTACACAAATTAATTTGCACATAAATGTCAAGTTTTTGTTATATAGCTTAGAATGTCGAAACCAGGGTCAAGCGTGCTGATGCGATCCGGAACCCTCATTTACGACCCCCCTCCCTTGAAGGTAACCATCCGTACGATCCTCCCCCCGCCCTTCCCCCTCCCCCCCCCCCTCCCCATCCTCACTCATTTATCCCCCTTACTTCCCCTGCCCACATTCCTCGCGGTAACCTGCATAAACGAATGTCAATCTCAAAAAAACACCTGCGTGAGAACTTCGTGAGGTTTCGGAAGCAGAATTTCTAGGCCAATGGGTGCGTCCATCATCTGTAGCACACATATACACCTTTAATAATGTTTGAGATTCTGCAAGTTTTTTTTTTGAATTTTCAGGCATACTTCAGACCAGCAAATTCGAATCCCGTATGCGACACAAATTTTTGCACGGAGAAAAAAAATGACATTCTGAAACTACAAAAGATGTTTTCGACTAAGAAGCTTACTTCCTACCTCTTCCACAGTTTTTCCCGCGAAAAAAAAACCGCTTGAGAGCCGTCCAGAACGACGTCAAAAACGTGCATGAGCACGGTATTTTGAAAATTCGTAACTAAGGCCAGGAAAAGACTGAGAGGCTGCAAAGCACAGGTTCTGTAGTATAGTGCCCAGACTATCCAAAGAAAAAGTTTCAGCTCTTGAGGTGCAGTAAGCTCGAAAAAATCTAGATGCGACTCTCGCAAATTTAGATGCGATCCTAGAAAGCAAAAAGTGGGATTTTTGACCTTGGAATTTTGTAACTTACCAGAGAAGTTATAAAACAGCCTGCAATTTTTACGAGGGAAAGTAGGAGGATGGCCTTATATTACAGCAGAATTGCAGCCAACAAGCTTCAATAGCTCCGAAGAAATTTATATGCGACCCAGATACGACCCCCCTCTCCTGACTTTTTGCTGCCATTCATAAAATCATAAGAAAATCCACAGTTGACAAAATAACACCAAATTTTGCAATGATATAGCGGAGCATCTCTAAAGTAGAGATAAATCATATGAGCCCGTAAACATTACAAAAAGATTTAGATTTTATGATGGTCACAGCTGGTAAAGACATTCGCTTTTGTCGAGTGCGTGAGACTTCAGGAAGGCTTCAGAAGCAAGATTTCTAGGGCAATCGGTACATTTATTGTAAAGAACATAACCAATTGCTTGCTTTTTGATTCCCTTTGAAGCCTAGGGTATTTTAGTCTAACTACCTCCTCTTACGACCCCCCCCCCCCCACCTTAGATGCCCTCTTACGACCCCCCGTTGCGACAGTCGCATCACAAGCTTGACCCTGGTCGAAACATCATGATAATTGTACCTTATGATAAATCGAATAGAGCTCCTTTGATTTAAGAACCCCAAACATTGCATCAGATTTGACATTCAGTTTTTGTGATTCCAAGGAAAGCCGACAAACAAGTAAGTAAAAATTTATACTTGAAGAATGTATCGCTGCATACTTACTTTGATAGTAGCAAACCATGAAACACTGTATTGATTTCGTTACATTTGAATAGGAAGAAAGTTATGTATTAGGCGAGGCTGGAACAAATTCCCTTTTTTTCAAACTGGTAGTGACAGTATTTCAATAGTGAAGCTCTATCAAATAGCTCCTAAAATATTGAGCATTTTCACATGCTCATAATATTTTAGGACTACTATCGCCTTCCTAAGTAGGAAGGTATGCAAATAATTCAAAAATCACAGGATTCGTATCGTACTCTTGATTTGTACAGAACATAACAAATTTTAGCTAAGACCCTTATCTCTAGGGCATTTTCACATGCAAAAATATCTGAAAGCAGATCGAAATCATATCCCATTAATCGTGCACCAAATCGCTTTGCAAAGTCACGGACATTTTGTTTTCATTGTTTCCGCTAATTCATGTTTCGTCCTTTCTATGAGGTCTAAGCCATGTTTGAGCTATACTGCTTGAAAAAAATTTTGCGATTCTATTTCCACTCATTCTGGTCTTGCATGCTTGACTAATTGTACACACATAAAATAAACCGCTGAACAGTCTCTCTTCTTATCCGCTCATAGTTACATAAAAACGGTTTCTGAGAATTTTGTTGATTCATCGCTAATAAATTTTTGCTGCTGTAAATGCTACGTAGAGGCTTCTGCCGATCTTAAGAAAACGAAAGCTTTTTCTCTTAAGTCCTTACTGTAATGTTGGTAATAGCTCTATTGTAAAAACAACAATTCGACCTTAATTCCTTGATTACAACGTTACTCACTTTTGTGCGCAAAAATCAAGTGAAAATCCCAGGACCGGAAGCACTTGATGTGGTCCAGCCTATTCTCGTGTATAGAATACTTCTTCGAATAACAAACCTCGTATTCTTTTGTTTGACGCAGCGTTCCAAAGCTTATGAGATCAAGATTATTTGTTATGCATTCACGAAGAAGTCATCTAATCTCTCTATCACAATTACGGTTTCGAGGGATCCCCGGTTTTTTGTCATTTTCGACCAACCAAGGCGGGAGGCGTGCAAGTGTTACCCAGGCAGCCGCCTGGTGCCGCAGCCAGCCGCCAGAGCTGGCACCAGCGTCGCGGCTGAGCTATCGTAAGCGCGTTCTCGTCGTCCGCAATCTCTCGCAGAGAGATTTTCGCAGCAGCCTCGCACCTCATCGCGCTGAGGTGCGAGAATTCCCTCAGAGGTCGAGCTACTGCCACATATTATACATATCGATCAACACAGCGGAAAATTTGTAGTTTATTAGTAATATACATTACAAAAAATATACAAAAACAAAAAAAAGTTAAATAAATAAAAAATACATTTCTTGTTTTGTCTCCTACATCCGCACAAGTATAAAGTGCCGTGTCGGTCCTTGAAGTTTTTTGTGATATTGAAAAACGTAGCAAAGGTGAGAGCCTGGGACATCATATACAATTACAGGGTGAACCCCCTGCTCACTTATTTCGAGTTCTCCACGGAAAAAAACGATTTTCAGCAGCTGAAGAGTAGAGCTGGCTTGTAGCAGGTAGCGGATTCTGGGATTGATAAATTTTCAAAAAGATTCGGTAACAGGCAAAAAATCAAAAATTACCTCCAAAAGCGACGGATTTTCTACATAGGTAATTTGAGCAAGATGCTCAGACTGAAGGCTGTAAGGTAGGTGCCAGAGTAAGCGAATATTTTGTTCAAGTTGGGGTCCCGCGCAGAAATGGCATCACTAATCATTGTGGCATAATGCCAACTTGGCGTTGTGCCACAGTGATTAGTAACGCCAGTTCTGCGCGGGACCCCAACTTGAACAAAATATTCGCTTACTCTGGCACCTACCTAAAGCTGAGAGTTTGACACCTCGAATCTTAGCTGCTCAGCATCATTTCATCTTTTATACCTCCATATGTGGCACACTTTTTCTAATATCTGACCTAGTTGGTGCTAGAAGTTTCTGCCCCAAAGGTCACAACGAATTGTGCCAAAAACCATCCAACAATCTATTTTATATTTTTTATGAACTTACTCCACGATATTATGCTTTCAATTTAATTTTGTAATCATTCCATCAATTTATTTATTTAACTTTTTTTGTTTTTGTATATTTTTTGTAATGTATATTACTAATAAACTACAAATTTTCCGCTGTGTTGATCGATATGTATAATATGTGGCAGTAGCTCGACCTCTGAGGGAATTCTCGCACCTCAGCGCGAGAGGTGCGAGACTGCTGCGAAAATCTCTCTGCGAGAGATTGCGGACGACGAGAGCGCGCTTACGGTAGCTCAGCCGCGACGCTGGTGCCAGCTCTGGCGGCTGGCTGCGGCACCAGGCGGCTGCCTGGGTAACACTTGCTACGCACCCAACCAAGGCATGTCGTCGGAAATGCCGAGAACTATAGCGATGTTTAGATTCTCTATTTTCGTTCTAAAGGCGATGTGAGCACTATTGCTACGTACAGTTACTGTAAAAGAAACTTTGCCTTTTCTACAAAGTCTTCATTTTTAAAAAGGCCCCCGATTTTTTCGTATTTTGAAAGGTCAAGCGAGGCGTGTCATCGGAATGCCCGCAACTGCCTCGATGATTTTTAAATTCTCTATTTTTATTCTGAACTGTAAAAGAAACTTTGCTTTTTCTAACACATTTGTTTGGGGGACCCCGATTTTTTTATATTTTTTAAAAGCCAACCGGTGCATGTCATCGGGATGCCGGCACCTAAGCGATTTTCCAAATCCTTCTCTTTTCAGATAATCATCATATAGATGACTCAACTCAAGTAATACGATACACAGAGACGTACATAAACAAACATCAAAGTGGGAACCATGCACAAACCATAACAAGATTAGAATTCGATCGTACTACCATAATGCATAGCAGCAATTTGCTGTATGAGCTGAGATTTCGATATTTTGTATGATCTACATAGAACGGGATCATCAGGGATCACGGCCCATTTTCAAAGTCATTTATCGTTGCAAAAACTGAATGAAAACGTCGTAAAGTTGTGGAAGACTTATTATGAAAATGCTGACCATGTTTCCTAACACAGAAAATGTGAAAGATCTGAGTTTTTCGATAAACCCCAACTTGCGAGCAGAGATTCATCGAAGTCGTTAACTTAAATTTACTTACTACTTTCACAAAAATGCAGCCGCGAAGCGGGGCTTCGGACTGGCTGTGTGTGTGAAATGGGATATGATTCTCAAAGTTGACGTGGAAACCTTTTCTCCTCCAAAAGTATAGCGATTTCTCAGACACTTAAGGAACTCGGAGCTTATCAGAGTTAAGTGTCCGGAATATCTTGCTTTATATGGTTTCCCAAGTTATAATAACAGAAGTGATGAATCAATCGCTTCCTCTCAGCTTTCTTTGCAAACTTGCGTTTAGTTGTCCTTCCTGAGTTCTTTGAGCCAGACTGCCCCCCCCCCCCCCGCCCAACTCCTTTCAACCCAAATGTTTCCTTTATGGCTACCGAAATGCCGATATTTTTTCGCATTCTTCACATCCTTCGGATCTTACTTAATCGCTTTCGAATCTTGCCCCAAAGGTGCTGTTGAGAAAATGTGCCACTTACACCTTTGAAGTCTGCCCACCGAATCAGGCCAAAGACATGATGCGCTGCGCAATGCAAAGATTCTGTGCCATGTCTGCAATTTGCCAGTGATGGTTTTTGTTAGAACCTGTCTGTTCCCACCTTTTCTTTGACGAACTACCTTAAAACTCCACTTCCTTCAAAATTAGGCCCGAAAACCTGGGGTGAAGTAAGCGACGTTCCTTGTCATAAAAGGGACGCGGGCGAACACTGCTATGGCTTTTCATCATTGGGGACGCCGCTTTTTTGCCATTGGGAGTTTCATGCATATAGGCCCCAAAGAAACTATTTTAAATTTTTTGAGATTTCGGCAAGAGGATTCAACTCAACGCACTTGCATATATTTGGCCAAAATTCTAAATCATGAAATTTTCTAAAAATCGATAACGCATGGGTTCTTATTGACACTTGTTGGAGGAGAAGTCCTTTAACAAATACTATCTTTGGAGAAAGGGAAAAGTCAATTTCCTTTTTTTTTGCTTTTGAGCGAGAGTTGGATAGGCCTTTAAGTGACAAGAAGTGCAAGCTGAGAATCCGGTTAGCCGTTTGACTCCACATGAAGCGTACCAAAACGAAAGGAGAAGAGATATGCGAACAGCATGTCCACAATCTCCTGCTAAAAAAACTCTCAGGTTTTGGAACCCCTAAACCCAACTTCATGACCTACCAAACTCAGTATGCGCAAAAATGCTCATTATGCGGAAAGTTTGCCATATTTCTGCCCAGTTAATTCTCATTTCGAACGGGAGCCCTTTTTTCTTCCTAAAGCCTCGATTATATTACACGAAGTGCATCATTCAATCAATTCCACATTGCAATGTACGAGAAACGATGGAGTTGCAAACATGGTGGTACTACGTCCGATCATTTTGCCCGCCATGGCAGCGCTGGCGCGATTTTAATAGATTCAAAAACTCAACCTCAACTCAAACTCAAAATCTTTCTATAACTTTCTCGTTGTTCTCGTCAATGCAAGGTATATCTTGACGAAAGCTCCCTTCAAAAGTTAAAAAAAATACGTGTGAAAAGGGTGCGCACTCATTGTCGCTCGCAAAAAGCCTGTAGCGCTTCGGGACCGAACGTTCCCAGCCGCGCCGCGCGTTGCTGTTCAAAGCGATGCGTGGACAATAGGATTTACGGGGGCCTATATACATTTTCTGATTCTCATGTATGTCGAAATACATAGGTGGTCGGCTCCCAGGTTCGGGTGGAGGTGTATTGCAGACTTTGCCCGTTAACATAGATAAACTTGTTGAACCTCCAAGGTATAGCATTGCTTTCCGTACTCTCTCGCGCAAAAACCACCACGCTGTGCGTTGGCAGGATTCCACCTCCGTGCGAATCTGGAAGCCGATGTTAGCCTAAGTAGAGATTTATTTAGTCTCATTTCGGAATTCTCCTTTACGGAATGAAGAGGGCGAGTCATTCCCATAGGCTCCAGAGTAGTATGGCGGTCAATAAACTGAATCGACTTCTTACGCTATATCGTCTCAACCCAAATGAAAAATTGTAAGTACTTTTTTTCTTGAGCTTTCCAAGGCTTGTGTTGTTGCATCACATCAATTGCCGTTGAAGATCCAGTCAAATAGCTGACCTTCTGTCGCCGGATAAACTTCCGAAAATTTTCACAGACTCTACCAGCAACTCGAAAACTTCGATTGCGGATTTTATTCGCATTGGAGAGACTTATGAACTCTTAGCAAATTTTATCGCTTCGGGTAAGACTATTTTGTGAGCTATATCTTCCAATTTTCGTTTTGCTTGCAAGTTGCATCCATAGATAATGAGAGGAACACAGATTTAAACTAGGCCTTGGGCATACCTCGCGCGATTTCAGTCGTCACGCGATTTGGCAATCTCCAGATATCTGTAGCTTATCGCTCTGGGCCAGCAGAATTTCAATCATTTGAATCATTTCATCATTTTACAGTTTTGCGCATCATACGCGTAAAATAGTTGGGGCAGTGAATCTGAACACATCTGGCAAATCGCCAAATCGCGTGGCAACGAAATCGCCGAAGTATAGCCAAGGCATTGGATGCTCGGATGAAAATCGTCACATGTGAGATGATATTCGGCTTCCAGTAAGAAAACCTGGTCATCTGCCAGGAAAATCGGCATCCAAAGTACTGGACTCTGTAAAAACATGCGTGAGCACTGACTGGTCGACTCTGGAAGTCCTTTGTCAGAAAATGTCCAATGAACACATAAGGCTTTTTGGCGCTCAGATCTGGCTAGCTCTATCCGAACTGTTCATTGCCAGTGCCCAGTTCAAGGTACCTAATTGTAAGATATAGTTCAAATCGTTCTTTCTTGAGAGCACGGTTTTCCAGCTTTCAAGTCAAGAATGGGGCCAAATTTTTCGTCCTATTGAGAAATGGTTTGGCGATGCTGGCTGCGAAGCGGTGGAGGTTTGTCTAGAAAAGTGGAGAGCGCTGATTGCTTTCGTTTCACCGAAGTTTTCAAAAGGTTTGCGAGGAGAGCGATGCACACACTATCAGACTAATGTTAATGTTCAGATATACGAAGGAGCGGTAAATATCTTCAGTTGATTCAAATATTCTCTAAACCTTTACGATCACGAACAACAATCAATAAGTTCTCAAACACGTTGCCAATCATTAGAACTTATACATTTCTCATCAGCACATTCAGAGATGTTTTGGATGAATGTTTCGAAGAGGTGGAACTCATTATCTAATCGTACGATCTTCTACAAATGCAATTTAGCTCATCATCTGCTTTCTTCGCTTTCTTGCTGGCAGAAAAGCCCAAGTGCTCACCACAAGCGCAGAAATTGAGTATGAACTAAGGAAATCTATTGACTCTTCGCAGCTCATTCTCAATTGCGCTATCCCTTCACATTTAGGGTGAGAAAATGTTTTGCAGATTCTCTGCTTTATTCTTAGCATCAGACATTGTAGCTGATGTAATGAAATATACCCTTTAGATACCTAACTGACGACAGAACTTACAATACATCCGATTCCTTGTACATACTTCCTACCGTTAGCGCTGTTCTCGGAGTTGCTTACAATGGTCATCCCACACGTAGGCTCCCAAAAAAAATTTTTTTACATCCTTATAGATATTCCGAGCTTAGATATCCCTGTGCAAATTCCTTCCTGTGGCAATAGACGGGACATAATGCAAAAATATGCAGTTTTTTTGGGACAAATGCTTCGCTTAGCCGGTCGCAATCGCAATCATGGCAAGTTGAAGTTAATCGTAAAATTAGTGGTTTCAAGTTTATTTGGATTTTATTTTCAGCATACGATGTAGCACTGATAGGTTCATGTTTCGCTGCTTTGTCGCGCCGTATCAGCTCCATTGAAGACGTCGCAGTAAAAACGAGCGAATCTCGCTTACTTTTTAAGCAGGTGCAGGCTTGGGTTGAAGAAAATAATTACGCCTTGAAGATTTTGGAGGTACTCACGCCATCGTTTGCTTATCAGCTACCTAAATGTTTTTTAGCCGATTCTTTGTGACCTTTTAACTACCAAAGACCTGTTCATGTATGCCAATACTCCCACTGAATGGTCAGCGAAAGCTTTGCTGAACTCGCTTTTAGAAAAATACATAGGAGGCAGAATCAGGTACTGAAGCTTAGCAAGCCGTCGTTCCATTTTTAGTTATGTTTTAGCCATCTTCTGGAAGCTACAGCTGGAACACTCTTAAATGTCTTCAAAAATCATGTTCTCAAACGCGTGGGTGAATTGTCAGATTTAATGGAAAAACATCTTCAACGATTTGAAGTTATATCGCTTGTAAAGGCATGGACTCAACTAGCGGATATTACAAAGGTTTTTATTGGTGAAGTAAGGTTTTTTATACAAATTCAGTTCATAGGATTTCATATCACTTGAGCATTTTTGATTCTAGAGTGGCGACATAAACGAAGGTGGCCTTATTCGACCGGATTTTCGTACTTCCTTTGGTCTTTTACGATTGATTTTTAGAATTGCAAACGTAGCTGAGGAGGTGCTTTTTTGTTTCTCTTATTGAAGATGCTTACAAAGTTTCTAATTTCAGGAAGTCGATGCAAAAGTCCTGCAAAAATGCACCACCTCTTTTGGAGGGCTTTATTCTGAGGCCCAGACTGGTATACGACATGAGCATGGATACAGCGCTGAAATTATTCTTAAAGGCCTTTATGACGACTTGATATTACCAGAGACTGTAAGTCGTTCCTATTGCGGATACCATCGCTGGCACGAAGCTTTTGCAGTTTTGCTGCATTAATGTTTACACTTCTGCTTTCGCTTTTTTGATGGAAGTATATCCCTTCAATTTCATCAACGAAGACGATGTGTTTTGTGGTAGGTGTCATGATCATTAGCTTACCTTTGGCTGGTTGATTCTCTGCTATTTTAGCAGCTTCCTCGGAGTTCAGCGCATTAGGAGAAATCACTCCCTTGATCAAAGCCGTGGCCACAGTGGGTAGAAAGCTTATCGAGATGATCAGCACGATAGAGGTAGTTTTTAACAGTTTGGTACTTCTGTTAGGCTTGTACGAATATGTAGTAGCTAGTTTGAAACTTTACGTTTCATCAGTTTTACCAGCCTTAGGAGACATTTCTTAAGATTCGGACTCCCATAATGTCCACGATAATTTTGCACACCGTGTATTGACTTTTCTGATTGAGTGCTTATGAGTGTTTAAATTATTGAAGAGCTTTACAAACCAACTTTGCAGAAGGACAGTAAACTTTCGAAATCAATCTTGGAGGACGTTTCAAGCATTGTCAGCGTCGTCATGAAGCTGTTTCAGAGCATAGAAAAACCTAGCATAGTGAGTGATAAGATGAAATTTCGTTCTCTCGTATGCTTATTTCTTTGATTTAGATTCGTAATCTGTTCCTGTCCATGTCCGGCTTGTTGAAGGATATGTACTCTCTTATCTTCACTGAAGATGTGCGTTTTAAAACGATTGCGGGTCCTGCGTTTGAGGCTTATCTCACTGTGAGTTTCGTGCTCGCATTAATTTTCCGTCTTTTGCAAATACTTTTAGGTTTTAAAACTTGTGAAAACGAAGGCTTTTGGTCCTTATGACGAAAGTATGCTCAACGAATGTGCACCGTTCTTTGTCCAGTTGCTGGGTGGCATGCACGGAAAACATGCTAAACTTCGAGACGCAGCTGCGGAGCTTTGGAACAATACATTTGCGAAGGCGGTGTTCAACTACCCAATAGAACTGAGGTTGTATGATCCATTTCGCTTTGGCTGCTAAAGCTCAGAATGTTTGTAGGAAAATTCTCATCAATCTTGCACAGAAACGAATAGTTTTCGCAGCTGGACTACCTAGAAAGTCAATAAATAACAGTGATATCAATGAGTATCAGGAAATAACCGAGAGTCATGTAGGTTTTGTTCCCAAGCTCAGCACTTGCCCCAATGCGATTCTTTTTCTAGTCCAATTCATCGCTCGCTTCACAGTCCAGTCAAGGCACTGTCAACGCTTGTGCAGAAGTAAATGAAGATCCCGTCCGTAGAAGAAGGTATGAAAATCAATGTTGTACCAGTCTATTCTATCTCCTGTTATAGATCTAAGAGATTCGCTGCTCCAGCGAATGTTAAAGAAGAAGTTTCCATGAAGAGGGCACGAGAATATCCTAATGACATCACTCCAATGAAGAACGAGATGCAATTGCCTACTTCTCCATTTGCGGACAAAATTTTGAAAAAAGAAGAGGTACTCGGGTTCACCCAGTTCGAATATTTCCAAGGAGGTTTTGGAAAGGTTGCATTTTGTTTTTGCTCCTTTGTCATTTTTGAGCATCAAATTAGCCGTAAGCGTTGTCCGCGTAACTTCCCTTTATTTGAAATTAACATTTCGTTGCCATTACTGGCATTCATAAAAAACAGAAATAATTCGAATACTTTGTGTTCAGCTCTTGTAGGTTTATTGATCTCAAGTTGTATATTTTCACAGATCAGAGATAGTCCGCAGCCAAGCTCATCGCTGCAGACATCAGCAGCAAAGCGTCGTAAGATCGTTGGATCGCTTGAGGAGGATTACGTTGACTATGTTCCCATCGGCACGAGCGAATCCGCTAAGAAAATGAAGCTGACTGAAAGGCAAAAGGAAGTGTTCAGCGCAAAACGGTACGACAGTCCTTGTTTTTCTTGTTTCTCTAACCTATTATCTCAGCGATCGCATGCCTTTTCTGGATGAAGAATCACAGTCGGCAGTTATTGCTAACCTTGGAAAAGAATTTGATTTGGAGTGTTTCCAGTCTGCGTGAGTTCGATCATTTTGTAGATTCAAATTTCTCTTGTCATTTTGAAAGGTTAAAAATATTGCGCCATGCTGAAAAAATCTCTTCGTTATCTTTGAAACGGCTTTGGAAAAGGAAGAACAGCCTTGCAATTTGCATCTGCGCAAGTTACTGCTTCAAATATATAATTGCTCAAAACGCTGAATTTCAAAGTTAATGATACTGCAAAGGAGCTGCCCAAGACCGGAATCGAACCTGTGTCGCCACGGCCACAACGTGGAGCACTAACCATTATACACGTGGAGCACTAACCATTATTATACGACAGGCTGCTGCATGACAAAGGCGCAATACCTCTGGGAGCGAACGCGGCTCAGAGCGCGTGAGGCGCAGGATTTACAACGGTGAGGATACGCGCGCGCCGCGTTCGCGCCCGCCCAACTGAAACTGCTTCTGCGCCTTCGTCATGCAGTAGCCTTTACTTGGGCCAAAAGCGTGGGCACTTGAAGCGAATCATGTCAGCCGCCTTGCACATTTCGTTAGCGAACGCGAAAGCAAATCCTGATTGGCTTTTCAAATGATGATGTTCCGAAAAGTTTTTGTACTATCCAACTTTTGCATTGTCCTACTGTCTTGCAAAATCATGATCGAAAGAATCTAATGTTCTGTTGATGTTACGAAAATTTGCGACCTTTCAGTTCTGCGAACGGAGGCTGCTTACCCCCGCCAACTGAACTTGCTTATTCTGATCTACCAAATGGGGTACAAGCAGATGGCGGTATCACAGTCGCGCACGAGGATTTGAATGGCGAAAAGACTGATCTAGTGAAACCCGATCTTTCTTCTGAGAACACCAACCATCAACAGCGGAGGAGCTCAAAAAAGCTAAACTTTGATACGGCAAGTTTTGATTTTCGCACTAGTTGTCTTCACACACATCTTACTTTAGGGTTTTTACACACACACACATCATATTTAGATCTCACTTGTAACTTACCTGCAATTGCAAATTTTTTACTTTTTGTTCAAATTAAGTGGCTTCATCACCACTGTGACTAACGTTATCATACAGACGTACTTAGACCCCGGCCTGACTTCGCTCAAAAGCGCCCAGAAGCGCCGAAATGCCTAAATTTCTTTAGATTCTCTTCACTTTCACGTGTGAGGAGACATGAGAAAAAGTGAAGAGAAGTTAGAGGAATTTGGTCTCTTTTGGGCGGTTTTGGCGCGGGCGGAGTCTGGCCGGGGCCTTAGAGAAATAAAAAAAACGCTTCAATAGGAATACTCGCCACCAAGACGAATAAGAGGTTCAAAAATCTGATCCAGGGCCCGGCACGAGTTGGATTCGAAGGCTTCTGAAAATGAAGTCTCCCCTGACTTTCAGAAATTTTACGAAGTCCCTTTTGACCTAACACCTACTTAGAGAAGATGAAAACGAGAGAGGTTTACTAATATGAAGAAAAAACGTGAAGTAAGTGTGAAAATCCAAATTGGAGCTGAATACTACGCATGCATGAGAGTTTGGCATTGGAGCGCGCAATTTAACAAAGCGATTCATGAAGAAAGGAAAAAACAAAGGAAAGGCAATGATATGAAAATGTTTTCATGCTCAAAAGTAGATGTTTGACCGGGGCATCCGTCCGTGATAGAAAAATCCAAAACTTATGTGAAGTGACGAAAATATATGCTCCAGACGATCTCATGTCAGATCGTCTGGTGGCCGCCTGGAGACGATCTAAATTTGGAAAAGGTATTCCTTCACATAAGTTTCCAGAACTTTTTGCATAATTCTTCCTCAAATAATTTCCTATGCATACAGTTCAATTTTGGTGTCATATGATTCTGTGTGCGCTGTAAGCAAGCAATTTGTTTATTTTAGCCTTGCTTTCAAATCGCGTGCACTTTCCGCCATAAATGATAGAGCATGTCAATCGTGAATCTGTCCGAAAAGCTTGTGTTCGACTAAATGGCGCTTATTCTTGATGTTCGGCACCGATTCGTCAAAAACGATATCTACTTTGCTTTTTGCTCTAAAGACGAAGTCCAGCCTGCTTCCAGACGATCTGTGCCGGGCCCTGATCTGATCCTTCCAGACTAACGTGTGTTTAGTTCTGCCGAGTCCATTTTGGCAACTCGTTAGAGGAGAGTGAGCCAAACAGTGGCGATGTTGACGGAACGCTTTTGGAGGAGCCGTTCCCAGCGTCACTAAAAGGCGTGCTGAAATCTCCTGAAACGAGACGTCCATTCGCTAATGTTCAGCCGACAGAGGAAAAAATATGAGAGTCTCGACATGTCATTGTTCACTAGTAATATTCTTTCTGTAGATTCTCATACTCTCCAGTTCATCTCTAGACAAAACGGAGTCACCACGAAACACTGACAAGACAACTTCCGGATATCAGCCTATCTTCCCAGAGCTTAGTAGATGCCAACCGATTGCTAAGATCGTCAGTAAACTGTCAATGACTTCTACAAACACTGGGTTTGTAAAAAGCTTTAGCTCACACATAAATTGAAATGGCAAGTGCTTCCTCAGGAGCATCACTCTTCGGAAAAGACACTGGAGGCGCTGGGCATCCTTGAGATACGCCACCTCGCGTTCCTATCCCGTCGTGAAGTCGCCGTACTGAACATCAGGAAACCTCGAGTCGAAATAGCAGTGAAAGCGCTTGCTCAGTTTGCACGTGACCATTCGCCCCAGAAACAGCAACTAACCAACTCGTTGAGTTTCGGCGCGGGTTGAAAAGATAGAATAACTCAGAGAGGTAGCCCAAACAGGGGGATCTGTTAGTCTCTCTCGAGCCTTTCTGTCGCGTAAACCTAGTTACAGGTTCCCTTGCGCATGCTCTCAAATAGTCTGAGGGCCTTCCTAGCAAAACGCTCTGGGAGTTGAAGTCTAACAAGGGGCACGATATTGTAGTCAAGAATGCGAAGGTCGGTGCAGAAGAATAGTTTATGACTTATCCGTATCGTGCGGCTGGAAGACCTGGAGAACTCTTTCGCACATATTTTTCGTTTATATCATGACTTTGCACTTGGGTAATGGTTTGGTTGGAGAACTTAATGTATCGCAGGAGAAGTTCAGGCGCCCTCCCTTTTGCCCATTGCTCTGAAAGGCAGTGTCCGAGCAAATTTGACGTGCGTTCTTATGCGCAAGATGATTGGAAGATTTTGATCAATTTCCCAGCGGTCTCATATAAATTACGGCCGAGAATTCGAATTTGAACTGTAGCTTACATTTAGATGCTGCTGCACTTGAGGACGCTGATTGGCCACTGACGTCATTGGCCATTGGCCGGTGAATCCCAGTCCACTAACCCCGCCCACTTAATCGAAGTGGAAGGAGTTGGCGGGCTTTTGAAGCGTCTTTTTAGGATTTAGCGCATGAAGACCAAAAGCAAAATCTGACAGGGCTCCATTTCCCCGAGCCACCGTCTTTGAAACGCGAAAAATCTTTGATTTGTATCAATTGCCACCACAATCTTAGTTTAGCGCTGCAACGTGTACCTAACACTGAGGACTTATAATACTTAAGAGACAATATTCGGTATTTGAGGAACCTGAATCTGAGCCTGCCACATCAGCTACGGATGATGCTACGCTTCCCAATGACTCCGCAAAAGAAACAGTTTCTGCGGATGCAGGAGTGATAACAAATGAGAAAGCAGGTGCGATTTGGAGCCCGTCTATTTGTACGAAACTTAAGCTAAGACAGAAATTTAGGTGAAGAAGAACATGATAATGCATGCTTATCGCCTTCCAATGCTGTGACTCGACCCTCCGATGACAACAGTATCACGTGCGACAGTGATGAAACTGGTAATGGTTTAAAATATTGTCAAAAATTGCTGATTGCTGAACAAATATGTTGTTGGCGAAAGCGATCCAAAGTTGAAAGAGAGTTTAACCAGGTCCTGCACGGGGGAAGAGGGCAAATGTGAATCTAGGAAATGAATCTCTCTTTGCAACTTTAGAGTTTTACCGTTTCCCTATCAATCGCACCAATTTCTAGGTCGATCAGTTCGAGCGCGCTTTCCATCTCAATGGCAATTGATTGTTAGCGTTGCTTCGGATTTGGAGAAGAGGAGAAGTTTTGAAATCAAATTCTAACATTTAGTGAACTTTGTAGAACAGATCTATAAAATAAAATCACGAGAAGCTACCCTTTTATTCAACTGGATCGGCGGCTGGGAGACAGGGCTATATGACCTAGCTAAGACTAGAGAATGATCAGAGAGCACGCGCGCGAATGAGACGCAGACTGCGTCGCATACAGCGGCCTTAATCAGGTCACAAAGCGCCGCCTTCCAGCCGCCAATCCAGTAGAATCAAAGGTTAACTGCAGGTCTTGCCACATTCAAGGTGGCAGTTAGCCATAGCGAAAAATAAGCATGCCATTTAATTACAAAAGTTCTTCATATGTGTTCATGCTCGTATTCCTCATTGCGAGTATACACCCGAAGTTTGGGGTCGTAACGTTACCTGTGCTTGCAAATGAATCATTTTTTTTTTATTGTTTGCTGTGGAAAATCTAGGAAACTTGCTACTCTTGCAATCGCGTAATTTTCCTACAAGCATTAGCAGGTTTGTTCCTTCTAGCCCTCCACATAGATAACGCTGCTTTGTAAAGGAGTCAGCTATTCATTACCAAGATGCCTGTTTTTGTTGAATTTGCGTTTTAAAGGCAGCGTTGGGCAGATTTGAAAATGCTCAGCTACTATCATGATCGAGTACTGTTGCTCAGCCAGAATCAAACTAATGTGGAACTACCGCGACTGACTTCCAAACACCCTCTCTGAAAAGAGGAAGTTGGCGCACAAATCACTAGAGTCTCGAGAATCCCGTTCTCTTCGTCATGAAGCCAACCTCCTCGAACAAATTTCCTTAATCTTGATACGTTTTTACATGGTGGGCACAACTGAAAGCGTACTATTTGACCTGCTAATCTAGCGGCAAGATTGGCGCCAGGAGCACTAGCTTTCACAAAGTATTTCTCGGAAACGGGTTTTTAAGGAATTCACTTTTTTTGAATCCATATTTGGAATCGGCGCCATGAAAATGCGTGGTCAAAGGCACCCTCCAACCTAATTTAAAGGTCTTGAGCTTTTGGCAGTTTACGCTAGGATTCCTATCAAGTCGATGCGTAAACCGCAGTGCAAAATGTCCCTTCGAAAGTGAGAAAATCGCTTTGAAATAGCAAAGAGGCATGGGGACCCGGAGTCGGCACCCCCCTCCCCCTTCCCACCGTTTCAGTAATGCCCGTCCATCCGTGTGCGCCCATCCAATCACCGTTTCGGAGAACCGTCATGAGGCTTCTCCGAGACCGGAATTGTTGGGGGTTTCGCGGGTTTTCGACTTCATATTCAAAATCAGGGATAAGAAGGTTCCGGAAAGATCAAAACATAGAAGTCAAATCTGGGTGAATGGCGTCTTTAAAGGCAGCGGCTCGGCAGAATGACAACTTTGGGATATTCATCATTCTCGGTTCCCCTGGATGAGCTAAGTCCAAAACTGTGCTTTGCAGCTTCAAAAGATATCAATAACCCGCTTTTCCAGACGTGAAAAGCGCTATTTGAGGGCGGACCGCGTAATTGCCCTCTAGAGCGCGATTGGTTCGTGGATACGGTGGGTACAGTATCTCCACTCACTAGCCAATCGCGCTTTAGAGGGCAATTACGCGGTCCGCCCTCAGGTAGCGCTTTTCACGTCTGGAAAAGCGGGTTATTGATATCTTTTGAAGCTGCAAAGCACAGTATTGGACTTAGCTCAACCAGGAGAGCTCAGAACGATGAATATCCCAAAGTTGTCATTCTGCCGAGCCGCTGCCTTTAAGGCAAAAAATGAAGGTCAAGAATATGGCCGGACGCTGCCTTCAAGCAAGATCGCGTTTGAAGACGTAATCGCGCAGAAGCATGCTCGTCACGATTGGGAATCTGACGGTCGGTGCTTATGAAAATGTGTTCATGATACCATTTGACAGTGGCGATCCCAATCTCTTGGGGGAGAGAGGCGGGGGGGGGGCCAAGAATTTCGATTGAAGGCGCATGGCGCTAGTCACGCACTCGAAAAAAATTTTGGGATGCTCAAAGTAGTTGCAGAATCCGAATCCAGAAATAAGGGGCGTGGCGGCAGAAATGTCCCAAAAAAGTGTTTACAAGATACTTAGATACCTAGATACTTAGATGGCCCGTCCTCACGTGACGTGCGGGCCCCAGTACAGAAGTTGCCATTTTTCCCTGTCCCTCGCTTCAGACATCCACGATCTTCTTGGCCGTCGCCGGTGGCTGCGTTCACGAGTTCCAGGGGCGAAAATCGTATCCAGCTGATTTCCCAGCTGGTCCATCCGTTCCACGAACACGTCTGCCCATCTCGTCGGTGGTCTTCCTCGAGGACGTTTGGTTTCGCGAGGAATCCACTCAGATATTCTTAGTGTCCATCTGTCGCCTTCTTCTCATGATGTGACCGGTGTTTTGCTTTCGCAACGTATTCCGCTGGGTCACGAAGACGGAACATTCTTCTTAAATCCGTGCTGCGAAGTCCGACAAGGTGTTGTTTGTGTCGGCTCATCTTTAGAAGACTGCGCTGAAGCGCTCTGTGGGTGGTCCGTAGAGCTTTCGACGTGGCTACAGTGTCGGGCCAAGTCTCAACTGCGTAGCAGAGCGCTGGGGGAACGGTTGAGTCGAACAGGTGGGCACGAAGCTCCGGGTCCGCCAGTTGGTCGGTGGCTTCCTTCAGAGGCCCGAAGGCGGCCCAGGCTGCTCTTCTTTTCCTGTTAAGTTCTTCCCTCAAGTCGTTCTCCATGTTCAACGAACGTCCGAGATACACGTAAGAAGACGTCTTCATGATAGGGGTGCCTTCCAATTCCATTTCTGCATCTTCGCAAAGGGCGTTCCTCATGAACTGGTCTTCTTCCGATTTATTCGCAGTCCGATCTTCTTCCCTACGTTCAGTTCCTTGTGTTTACAAGGCGAATTTCAATTTTCAAAGGGTTGAAAAGTCTTTCAATTTTTACAAAATATGAATAATCTTCTGAAATTTGAATAAGCTTCCTACATATCTTTATAATTCATGTGATGACCTCCACAAATCTTGGTTGGCCTCTTTGCTCCTCCTCGGTCCACATAAAATGGCCAGCTTGACATTTGCCACCCCGCGTGCCGGGCCCTGATTTCATCAGGTTTTGCGAATTTGATGTATTTTGAGCCTTCGTGTCAAAGTAAAGAAATGACATTGTCGTTTTTTTAGAGCGAAGTGGTATGATTGCAGTTGAAGAAACCAATGTTTCCGTCATTAGAGGAAAAGAACAAGTTGATGATATTACGAATAGCAGTCGTATTGAGGAGGAATGCGGTAATTTTAAATTTAGCAATAACGTGACGAAGTCATAGAGTTTACCCGTGTAGCATCTCTGATTGAAATGGTCACCGCCACAGTGTCATCGGAAGTGAATGATGTATCGAATCGCGAAGATGATCCGTTCCAAGCTCAACTTGAAGCCCGAGCCAGAATTCCTGAAGCTTTGGAACGATACCAAGAAATAGGTTTGCCCTTGTTTTTTGAACGTTCGTCATGACCCTTTCCAAACCAGTAGTTTCAGCCACCAAATTCATACAAATTAATAGCGAGATGTTGGCGTTATATGAGGCTGCGGGAATGGATGCTGCAAATCTTGAGGTGAAAAAGGGAGTTCCTATGATACTCGCTGGCGGAATCCTTGTGATGAGGTCATATAAGTTTTAGTACTGGCACTTGGAGTGGATTCAATTTGCTTGAATGTCTCAATAATATTTCTAGGTTGATTTGTTATTTCCCCAATAAGTAATTTCCGGTTGAACTTTCAACGCATAACCTTATTGTACAAATCAAAAACTCGTTGATAGTATCAGCTTTCTGCATTACTTGTAATTCTACCGTGTAGGCTGGCTAACAAATGGTTTCCTTTTGACAAGTGACCGGAAAACTCTGTAAATTCATGTATTACCAAGGCTAGATCTTTTTGAAAGGTAATAAGTGTACATTTCAATAAAAAATAATTTCATCATGTTATACTTTTACCAAAATTTACCGCTGAAGAAATGTTTTTGTCAATGTGAAAACACCATTAGATGTCAATGTAAGCAAACCTGCAAAAACTACTCAAGCTTGCTATTTGTGCTGTGATGGATAGATGAAGGAATCTGATAGTTGTGTACTAGTAAAAATTTTCGCTACCCAGCTAACAAAAATAAAGATTGTGTTTAGCTATTAGCGAAGGTAGATTTCAGATGATTTCCAAATACTACATTTTAACAGTGGTAAAGCGTGACGCAATTTTAAAACTTGTGTAGACATGAAGTCCGCCTGACATCCAATTTTTGTTTTTTTTTTTCGATGCGGATTTCGGCAGAATTAGACTGTCTTGAATCCTTGCGTCATTTTTGTCATCAAAACTTATCTTTCCTTGCACAGGGTGCGCATTTTCTCCTTATGTGCTCTTTTTAATGATACCGAATATTAGCATAAAAAGATTGGAATTAGAGCTTTTACAGGTCAGAATGGCGAAATTATTTTTAGCCAACCTGGAATTTCTGTTGATGAACTGCTTATCAGATTTAACTATCTATCATCACATCTTCCCTTGTCCATTTTCTTCTCGTATATTATATCGGCTAAGTTTGAACTTTTTTTTCAGAATGCCTTAATTAGATTAGTATATTGAAAAACCGGTCAATCTAGAAGTTTGGTTTCCGCAACTTTGTAGTACTTATGTTAATTTGATATGATTTCGTATCTCACGTCTGCATATACGCTTGAATAAAGTGTTATATTGACAATTTTTAAAAGAGACAAGACAATTTGTGCTTTACCGAAAGGAGCCGTGCAGCGAGAAAATCGCTCCGAAGGGCACTCAAATTTGGTTTATTTACGGCAGAAAGAACGAGCTATCCATAACCTTTTCCATGGGACCTGCGTGGTCCCCACTAATCGCCGTGAAGTGTGGGACCTAGTGAGATGTTCCACAAGATCCGAAGTGCTTGTCTGAACCAAACTAAACACTAAATTTAGAACAAAAATGAAAGAGGATATTGCACTATACCTGTGCGGGAGGCTACGTGTTTTATTATGCAACGTCATTATTATCTCAACATCTGCCGACTATTTGAGCCCTAACAAGAACATCAAGTACTTTACATGGTCAAGTGCATTATTTTTCTCTCGAAATAACTCTCTTGTATCACCAAAGTCCATATTTTTAATTTATAATTACATAGCGGAACAGGCGGGTTAAACTAAACAGTTATAGGCGATTCATAGCACGCAGAGAAAGGCTCACTGCGGACCTAAGCGTCTCTCTGATCAAACGCACGTTCGTTCGTTCTCCATCGTCGTGAAAGTTAGAGAGTTTTTATCAGTCGAAGTTCTTCTAAATTGAAACACATATTTTACGGGGGTTCTTTGAAAAAATGGATCTGCATTACGGAAAGTACCGAATAATCCGAAATCATAAAGAGTCTGTAAGTTAACAGCGTTTGTAGCAGTTTCTAACGCATTAAATCAAGATCCTTTTATTTTGTATTCGAATTTCTTGCGATGTTCTGTCGTGCAAGTACTTTTGCGTTGTTTTCCAAAATGTGTTTGACTGCGTAACGATCCATATCTTGACCATCAATCGGGTCTAATCCGTTTGTATCGAACATCTTATCCTTTCAAAGCTCTTTCTTAGTCCAATTCTCTGCTTCTACTTGATTGTGATGTGATATGCTTTTACGAGAATTTACTTGTTCGAGACAGTTTCCAAGGGAATTTTACAATAGATTCGGATCATCAGAAAGCCTTGAAAAAGCAATGTTTAACATACTTTGTTCAATTTTCCACTTCTTCGAAGTTAGTTGTTGAAAGTAGATCAAAGTTATGCAGTGTTTAGAGAAACCGCTCTTTTTTTGCAAGTCAGCCTTATTCAGGCTAATAGTACTTTGCTACATTGTGACTATCTGAAACAAATCTAGACTTCTCTTTTTTCCTATTTTTTTCAATTTCGGGTACTACCATTTCGTACTGATTTACCCAATTACGTCAAGAGTTCGCCCCAGCGGTTTGTCCCTGTCTTCTCATACTGCTCATGACCGATTTGTAGAACACACTTAAATTTGCATCAGTTACATCGGTGCATTATACAATAACGCTCGTAATTCCTCATAAATACAGAATTTCACTAGAGGTCACAGTAATCCTCATCGCACCTCCACTTCTAAGTTTATTGCGGATGGATTCTGAATCCAAGGGCACGCTCCAACTTAGCTCGCGGCGAGGCACATCTACCTATTTATAGAAGTGCCCCTTTAGCATACGGTAATTGCACGGTATGCGGTCAGATTCATGAATCTTTTCAGATTTTTGCTCGCGTTAGGTTACTTAGTATGTTTATTCATTGCACACTGAGTGAACCGTATTCAAAAATCTATAAAATCTAACCGCCTACCGTATCTAAATGGGCGTGCAGATCTCGTCGAACTCCAGCCGAGTTCGGTGACTTCTTTAAAGAATTGTGAGTGGTACTTTATTCCATTTTCTCTACGGTGGCCATGCTGTACAACTGCGTAACGCAAAGTGATTACTGTTCTTTGCTTTCGACGCTTTGGCTTGGAAGTAGTCAATTGCTGAGCTGAGTTTGACGGATTTTGGTGAGAAACCGAGTGAAAAATCAGACAAATAAAGACGCGCAGCTGCGAGCATGTTTTCTTGTTTTTAATAAAAAATTGCAAGTATTTAGTCACGGCCCAGATAACATATCCATAACCATTTCTTCTTTGTTTATCAGTGGTTTCTGATATAAGTTCCGACTGAGGGATGGAGTAAATGGAGTAACAAGCCCTTGTTTCGGACACATACTACATCCTCGCTTGCCCTGAAGGAAGTGTCCAAGCAAATCGGGACATCAGGGTATTTTAGCTAAAATTTATAGGGATCCCTACCACAATGTCAAAAAACAACATTTAGTACAATGTCTTTGTCATATATAATAAGAATAACACTTTAAAAAATGTTCAAAATTATTGGCAGCGAATCAAAATTTTAAGGAAAAAATTCGGAAATTTTCACTTGAGCAAGCATCCATTCTCAAACTCCTCTTAATTGAAAAAAATGTTGTAGGTTTTACAACGAAGATCACATGTTGTTAGCTTGCATCGCTGTCAAATGTCGGAAATATTTGTCTCGAATAACTTTACAAAACGCATGATTTTCTCCTTTAAAGCATCAAAAAGGGAAAAATTAGAGGGAATTTGGAGCTTAGGCTTCTTTCAACGTTGCCCCTGTGCCCGTCCCTTCCTCGGCAAGACTAAAGAAGGATTTTTTGTCATCAAAAAATTATTTAATTGTTTGATATGCACAAGGCGTGCACATCTAGGACAAAATCAATCTCTCAATTCAATGTCAAAAATTTCTTTGCGGGAATAAGCAGAATTTCCGAATTTTTTGCTCGAATTTCTTATTCTTTTCAGATAATTTCACTACTTTTATTTAGAGAAGCTCACCTTATTATACATGTCAAAAACACGAAGATGTGTTTATAAGTACGACTTTCGGAATCGGTGCTCATACATAGCTATTTCTTCGGCTTGGATGTTTGATCGTAGATGTTCAATAATCTTCGTCGTAATCCGCTACGAATTGAACGCAATCCGCCAAAACCCTTTTTAAGGGCAATTTGTGCTTCATATAACTATTTGCTTTTCTTCAAACGAGTGTTTCAATTTGATTTCGTGTAGTTATCGCCCAGTTTCGTAACTACCATTGTAGGACTTTATCATGGACCTTCTCTTAACCCAGATGTTATCAGGTATCGATTTGGAACCAAAGAAATAGATCTGAAATCCGCTGTGCTCACATTTCACGATACTTGATGATATTGGATCTGCAACTCTCTGTGCTTCAGAATCAATTCTATTTCCTTGAGATTCTGTCTTTGACTAACTACGTTAATGTGGCAGATTTGGTATCTGTTGCATCTTCTGGTTTATTTGTGCTCAGTTTGGAATGGCATCAAAACAGATCAGTTCCTTCCAGATATAAGACCGTAAGATTAGATACATTAGGTAGGGCCTTGCTAGCTTTTTATTAGTTTTCTCCTGAGAGGTGAATGTTTTTGATTATGTAATTTTCTTCAAATTGTGTATTCTGCACCCTCAACTAGATAGATTCGTTAGTATACATGCTCATACTACGAGTTTCTGCTCTTCAATGATCTATCGACTTACCTTGGTTTGACGCCACATTCCTCCGTATATCGACGCATCCTCTTCTTTAGACTTTGAACCCTTCTTACGCTGGACTTTGCCGTAAGATTTGCTTCATTCCTCCATCCTTGATGGTGACTGAAGGTTGCTTTGTCCACTCATTGCTGACACTTGTTGTTGTCAGCCATGAGGGAACAGAAGCAACCTTTATCACCGGACATATTCTGTTTACTACCCGACTGGGCCCCTCCTTCAGAATTCCCCCTAGTCCCAATTCGATCACCCGTTTGAGTCCAGGTTGAGTTTGTTGACTGTATTTGGACTCTAGTATATTAATTATAGCACGGGAGGTTCAATCAATGAATCTCAAAGCAGTGTCTAAGAAAATCTGGGCATACGGGTGTCTCACGAGGGATCAGAACTTCAACTAAGATATTTAGCTGCCTAGCCGAGTTGCGAAGACCTCGCACCTGTTGGTTGTTGGAATACGCTAGCCACGTCCTTTACTTGCTTTAGCAGCAGGTAACGATGCATCTATTCCTAGATGCTAGAACACCTCGTTCCGCCTCGTTCGAGCGCTTGGACCCAAATTCTACAAAAATATCACTTTCGCAAGGCGAAGTCACTACGAAAATCTAGCAACAAAAGTGGAAAATCAAGTGTTTATAGTTGAAAAATAGCCTCAAAACCTTATTGTATAATATAAGAAAAGATTACCTCAGCAGAAAATCCAGGAAAAGTTTTTGTGGAGTATTCATGAAATAGAATTTTTTTGGGTTCTTATGGTGTGAGGATCATTTTTCTATAGCTGCTCTAACTTGTCGCAATTGCACAAAATATTTTCTTCCCTCAACAGATCGCTTTTGATATATTGTTAACAATGAGATGGGAAAGCAATTGTAAAAAAAAGGGCCTCCACGAGAATCGTTAGGCACTGAAATTTTGTGGGTGAGCATGCGATCTAGCAATTGATGTGAACCAAAGGATTATCCTTACCCCAAATTTTCTGTTGAGTGTGTGTATTTATGAAAAAAGTTTGAGGAACAAATAATTTCATTCCTAGTATTCACGTAGTAATCATTCTAGCCTCGAATAAACAATGATTGTGAAAGACTTATATGAGTCCAGCAATCGAATTCTTTTGGCAGTCGATATTTAGTGCGTTATTACATATTCGTTATCAAATGATAGAGAATTCGCTGCTATTATGCTTGCTTCTATGAGTTGCTAATGAAGTTGCTTAGTCAGAAAAAACTATTAATTCGAAAAAGAGACAAAGAAAATTTAAGGGTTGCATGTTCGAGAAGAATCTCGTAATTTTTCTTTGCTGCGAAAACATATAGCGTATCCAAGTCGCACAATCGTAATGAAGCGGATGAGGGATTTGTAGATGAACATTGTGTGGATGGTATCATTTGTGGTGGTACCTAGACAATGTCTTGGTTAGGGATCCCATTATTTCCACGTGAGATACCCGCAAATCCAGATTTACTTGGACACTTCGTTAACAGCAAATGAGGATGTAGTATGTGCCCGGAACAAGGGCTTATCACTCTGTTGCTCAATGAGAACTCATATCAGAAAAGATGACTAACTACAAAAGAAGAAATGATCATGGATATGTTATCTTGATCGTGACTAAGCAATTACAAATCTTTGATAAAATCACAAAAACCTCGCAGCTGTGTGGTGTCAGTCTTTGTCTGCTTTGCCTCGAAATTCTGTATTATACTGTTCCACCACGGACGACCACTCCCATCTTTTGCATTCTGCTGCCGATTCTGCTAACATTCGGCATAGTAAATTGTCGATTAGAAACTTCCGCCGAAGATTGTCGAACTCAGCACATCAAATGACGCTTGCAGTAATCGACGTGGTTAATTGCTTCAGTCAACGTCGACGTTACAGGCATACATTTTGAAAGACCTTTCTCTAAGTACAAGCAAAAATCGTGTTTTCTCTAGTTTTGACTCAAGTTGGAGCTATGGTTATGACCAACCATCGAGGAAGAGAACAAACACTATTGATGGAGTGTCATATAGGAGGTGACTGATTGATACTAATGAAATCTAAAGCATTATTCTATCAATTGTTAGTTAAACGTCTCTATTTGGTACATCTCTTTGAACAAAATACTGGCTGCAATTAGAGCTATCTGTGCCAGAGACGTGCCGACGTCGCCCCGGAACGATCGATTAGTACGAAGACCTCTGGGTGGCACCGCGCTGGCTCGGCGCTGGCGCTGCACCGGTACTCGGTCAGCGCTGGGTGCTGCCTAAAGAACAGTTTCCACTAGATTCCTGCATGAAGAAAATTTTCCACGAGATTTTTGCATAAAAACACATTCGACTTTTTTTCTTGAAGAACGAACATTAAAGGCCATACTTTCATCTTCGCTGGTTGTGTTGGGAGATAAGCTATATCCAGTTTAGAACGCATTGAGCTGAAGGCATGCTTTCCGAAGTCCGCTCGCTCTTTTTAGTAAGTGGATTCGCGAAACCGTTCGCTGTTTTCTCCTTTACCGGAAGAATGATTAGAGCCCTTCAGACGATTAGCAAGCGGTCTCTAAAAAAGTTGATCGATTCGCTATCATAAAGAAAGCTAACCTTTCGCAAGCCTAAATGAGCATTAGTACCATTTTGTGACTGCATCTGTAACTGCTATGAGTCATCGAAGATAGATTTTTTCGTTGAAGCGAAAGAGTTCTTTATTTTATGCGTCATACATCAGTGTGTTTGCGACAAAAGTATATGTAGTCTCTCGAAAGTGCTCAAAGCTTAGTTGCTACATTGCTTTCTGTGACCGCAACGCCTCTGAGTTGCAGGGGTAACATTTGAAGGGATACAGTGAGCGCTGATACCGCACCGCAGCTGCCGAGACCACCGCGTCGCATGCCTTTCGTGCCAACAACACATGCGCATGGAGCGATGGCAACCTAGCGCAAAGGTCAAGAATTATGCGCTCTATGGCCATTCTACACGCGCAGATTGTAGGCATTATAGGTGAGGCGACTCGTTCACGCTTAAATGCTGTCTACACAGCAAGGGCACAATAACAGTAATCGACGGATCATGTAATGTCGTAGTGCTAAAGCTACTAACAAGGGAAGGAAGGTTGATCGAAGTGGCTTTTTAAGATGAAGTGTACACTATCTTGTAGAGTTTTGAATTCTGATTCCATATCTACCTTTGCTGACTGCTGCGGGCTTCTGGGCGGGGAGTTATGAAGGTTTTTGTGAGTAAAAATTTGAATGCAAGGTTAGTGTAAAACTAGTCGTAACCTTTTCTTAACGTTCAAATGATGCAGCAGCGAGTTGATATTTTTGAAACAAGAATGTTTATTGCACCGAGTGACCCTACTATCAGTTAAGCCTAAAAAATTGTTACGAGTGAATTTACATTGATCTTGCATTTGACTTTTTACTCACAAAAACCTTCATAACTCCTCGCCCAAAAGCTCGCAGTAGATAGCGAAGACAGATTTGGAATCAGCATTCCCAGCTCTATAAGACAGTTTACATCTCATCCTAAATGGTCACTTCGACCAACCTTCCTTCTCTTGTAAGCCGGATTTGATCAACTTTAGCACTGCAAACAAGTCCCCTGTCATTTCCATTATCATGCAAATAATCGATACTTTCCAATTTGTTATTTCAAGAAAGGAAGGATGAGGCTCAAGTAGAGACAAAGAGGCGGCTAAATTTTTGTCGCGATTACTTTACGAATTTTCTAGTTTTCACCTCGGCTATCGCATGACCGCTCAGGTTCATTACGCTCGTACACTAGTCTAAGTCTTGTCCGTCGGCTAAGTTTCCGCATCGGACTCAGGAAGCGCTGAATGCGTGCGACAAAAACTTCAGCCCGCGACAAGCCGAAAAAAGAGCATCGAGCGCGGTGAAAATGCGGTGTTCATGAGATGTTCTGTTCCGAAAGCGGCGCTGGCGGCCGATCCTCTTGAAAAAGGGCCGGCTACGAACAAGCCCAGGTGAAGATGACGCGTGCCGCAATCACTTAGGGCCCGGCGACTGTTGTGTCCACTTGTCCGATCGGTGTCTGCTCAACGAGATGTCGAATCGTAGGTCTCGAGGATTCGTTCGGCACAAACTCGAATGCGGGTAAGTGTGTGCGGGATGCTTTTTTCCCATTGTTTGATAATTTTGTGCTATGATCCCACATTGCAACACATCGCTTCTTATCGCTGGGACCCGTTTGACTCTTCCCACATGCCGCTGCGTTGAACATAAGCACTTTGCGAGCATGAGTAGTACACTAGGTGATTCCTTTGAAGCCCACGGGTACTCTAGGTGATTCCTTTGGAGTCCATGGCAACCGAAACTCGTCCAGGCTTGAACGCTCGAATATTACAGGACCAATTTACCAGGGCAGTTTGGCGAGAAAATATTTATTTTGGACTCTTTGCTCAAGTCCATCATTAGCTTTTCTTTTCCTTATCAAGCAGGTTCTCACAGACAGTCGTTTATAACCAAAGAAACCTCATCTCGCTCTAACATTTTCATATAAGAGTCCTGTTTGTCAAAGTTGAGAAATTTTTCGATTATTGTAAAAGGTTTATAAGGCATGCGTTATTATTTTAACCTCTTTTAGGTACAACTTTGATAGTGAAATAGAAAATTACAAACTTTGTAATTTTTAGCTTTCCAGAAAAAGTGAGATAATCCTTATTGCTTGTTCGATTGCAGTTCAGATCATACATCAATCCCCAATTTTTTTTAATTCAGTTTGTTGCAAGGTCTTCTTGATAAGCAAGCCATAAGCCAATATGTTTTGTTGCAAACTGCTTAACAATCGAGATTTAAATGACGCAGAGTTGTTCGATAAATAGCAAATAATCGTTATCTTTTACCGCGAAGCAGCGACAGGTACATATTTACAAGAATGTTTTTTTCGATAACAAAGGTGGAAAAGCTAGGAATGGCAAAAGCAATGTTCCTGGTGATTCTGTGGCAATTCTATGATATTATCAGATTGCTTAGAACATTTTCCTACAAAGAATGAATTTTTGATTTTTTCATCAAAAAATTAAGACACTGAGATAAATGCTCTCCATTGCGGGCGCTGCTCTGTTTTTATCAAAACCATTGTGTGATGGATGTTTTAAAATTTTTTGCACATGAAAAAAGAATCTTTATCTATTTACTGAGGCGAGGCAAAAAGCATCCTATTAGCTGAAATTTTTTGCATTTTTTGTCATATCACACTTGTTGTTTACGGTAGTGGCATGTAGACAATGAGGAGAAAACAGTAAATTGGTTGTTACTTACGTTTCAAGCTAGGTGCTCAAAAATGGTGTAAAAGCCCGATTCATTTCTAAAACACATTTAAAAATTCACTGTTTATTTTTTCCACATACAGTCATCATATATCCACTATTGAATCAGAAATGCAGAATCTTCTTGAAATAGGTAAAAGATTCTAGGTTAGAGCGAAAAAACAGAATTTGTATTTCACAGTTCAAATTGAGTTTTTTGGAACTCCTGCAGAAATAATCGTTAGAAAAATACCTTTATTGCAATCATGCTCTTCCTACAAAATTGTTCTCAATTTCTTCGAAAACGAGATGGCGAACCATGCCGCGGAATCCTTACTATGTACCATAGAGCTTTAGACTGAAAGAAACGCTCGCGAATAAATTAATCCGCAAGAGAAGCTCCTATCTTAGTGTTTGCGAGTAATTGTTTACTTTAGTTGGGGATGATACTGTCGATGAAACATTCGCAAACATTAGGCTGCTACCTTGGACTCAATTTTATGGTGAAGCTAATGCTAAGAAGCCAGAATTTATATGCTTTTTTTTGGTGGTAAGCGGTAATTTGAAGTTTCACGAAAAGCTCGTTGAATATGTGCTTTTTGTGATAATTGTTTTAAAAAATTCGATGTCGGAAACAAACTAGTATCAAAAATCTGAGTTTTGTTGACTTTTAACCTTTCTTCATAATTTTCCCATTTCAGTAATTACCCTTCTCTCTAAAGCGACAATAAGCAGTACGCATTTCACTATTACGCCAAAAAAATACTCATTATATGTAGATGGTTGATATTTTTGAATCATGGATATAAAATCGCTTGCAAATATCGTTTTTCAAAAGTCTTTCAAAATTGAGTATTTACCATAAAATGTCATTTTTGTTTAGACTTGCAATATGCGTTAAAGCGAAGCAAACTGTACAAAATGACATTCGGTTGCATAAAGTTCGATTTAAGTGGAGTTTGAGGATAAAATTTTAAAGTTCAAAATGCTTGAAAAATTAAAAAAAAGACGTGGAATCTCCATAGAATTTTTAGGTATTTCCAGTTTACTCGCGTATGAACTCCATAAACATACATAAATACAGCTGCTGTATTTTACTTCTTGAGTAGTAATTGTGAAATGAGATGTAAAAGCTTTTGGGAAAGCATTGCAGGAGTGTTCGCATATCAACAATTCTATATTACAAATCTCTGGAACTATGAAGTTTTTAGCCATCTATAAGACCCAGTTCTAAAAAATTCAAATATGACCTCACTTCCAGGTTTTTCCTGCTAAGTTTAATATTCTTCGAAAATTACATATGTAGCTCTTGCAGTACATATGTCAATTACTACTTATGAATTGCTACTATCACTTATTATCATTACTACTTACAAAGAGTTTAGAAGTATTTATGCCGTATGCAGCCTAAAATTGCTCTGATAATAGCCTGAAAATTTTCATTTTCTCGATTTCTAGACTAGGAAAAGATACAGCAGCTGTGTATAAGGATCTCTGAAGATCCGAAAAATTTTGGAAGGAGATACCATTTTTATCGGATTTTCGCGTCTCTTGAACTTTCGAGATTCTGGCTTCAAACTTCGTTTGAAACGACTTACACGAATTTTCGATTGCCTTCTTGTAAAGCTTGCTTTGCTCTATCGAAATTTATGCCAAAAGCTTTTGGAAAGGTAGGAAGACTATTGAATTGTGGTAGAGAATCAAATTTGCGTGAATAAAAAATACCAAAGAAGCTTTATAACCACTTCACGCTTTTTGCTGGCTAGAAATGTATCGAGAGATTCGAAAGTCAATTTAGCGGAAGCCCCTAGTCCATTCTTCGGTGGCGTTCTAGGAGCTAATTAGTGAGTAATCGTAGGACTTCTCTATACATGAAAAGAATTGAAGAATCCATTAGTAGCGGCGAGCTATAGCGTGGCCAGGTGCATTAGGAAATCCATTCGGTCAACGCGAGAACACTTGTTTGTTGGAGAGAAATGATTTTATTGTGCTAGCCACTCCTAATGCGTGGATTAGTACGAGTTATCCGCGAAATTCCATCTACACTAGCTCCTTTTTGTCTTTTCGAAGTGCTCTTCGGCTTTTTTGTAGATTTGTCTCATAGAACGCATTGTGGCTATTCTCACCATTCTTATCAATGATGACTGCAGGTTTTTTTTTACCTCAAAGTGAATTCGCAGAAAAGCATTTGTGAATCATCGGAATCTTCCGAACCATTTCGGCTGTTTTTCTTTCAAGCAGTAAAAGCGAATGGAATCTAACTTAGCAACTCTTCTCTTCTTCTAAAGCACGTGCGGACAAATTTTTAGTGGTCAAGCGGAATACAAATGAATGGCTTTGCCATTATGATAAATCTTACTATGTGCAGAACGTGCTTACGATCTTGTCCAAGTACGATAGAAAGCTTCAAATTGGAATTGGAGAATAGTGGCATTCTGTCAAGAATAATGGACGCTAATCTTTCCAATAAAGTGGATGCTTTTTTGCATTTTTGTACGAAATTCAAGCTGCGTTGTACCTGATTTAACCAGATCACAAGATGACAAGCTTACACTCCCGCTTTGTTTGTTGGTCTTGATAGTTTTTGTTTATTCTTCGAGGGACCTGCACTTCGTCGAAAAAGACGTAGGTGCTTTTCGTTGCAGCCTAAGAAGTGAAACGCTGGTCTATATATGAAGGTTTACATATGAATAATTTCCATTGATAAAAAGTAGTCTACAGTTAGTCTATATTTTATTTAGAGTACAGATAGAGTGAATCAGGAAAAAAGTGACATGGGAAAAATCTTGAAAATCAATTGGTGACAGATAAATAATAATTGTCAGAAAACTTGGTGTTTTTTTTTCTGATAAAACATCTGCGGAAGTCAGCTTCAAACCAAGATGTTTCTGCCAGTATATCACAACGAAATCTGTTTGCATTCCCAAATTTGATCAGTGAAAAAAATGAATTGGGTGTGATCCTCGGTGAATTTGCATATCTTGCATAAGGAAAGAAATATCTTTCCCCTGACATGTGATGCGTCATCCTTGATTTGTCAAAGTGTCATCGCTATAGAAAAAAAGTTCGGATAAATCTATACAGTGGCAAGGTTAATGCCCTGACAAATGAGGTTTATTTGTTGCGCGATCTCTATATAAGAAAAAACAAACCAGCACGAGCTTGGATTGCTTTTGTCCGTGTCTCGTCATCTTTGGCTTTTCTTCGCTGCCAGACACTTGACGCTTGATCTGCTGTGTTAGCCTAGTTAGTAAGTAGTCATCTTCGTCATTCACTGTTTCGTTGATGCGAGTAAGAACGGCTATTAGATATAATGTCACTTTTTTGTGCATCTACGTACACTTCGCACCCAGCGGGCGCGAAGTACCGTATTCTTACCGTAACTTAATCGTATAATCAGCAGGGAATGGTCAGAACTTAACCAGCCATATCAGACGTGCTGTATATCGTCGGACTCGTCTTGAAGCTCTGATCACAAATGTATGTTCATCAGCTGCCAAGGGATCTCGGAGGAATTATGAGCGTTTGAATGTGCGATTCAAGTGTTCTGTGGCGCATGTTCCACGAAATAGGTTTAAAAAACACTTATTTAGGTTTTAGGTGAATGTGCTTCTTCCTTGTAAATAAAATAACCATAGCCACTGTGACCACGCCATCAGACTGCCTTCTAAAGAAATACATTCGTCAAAACATGAAAAATTTCTCATATTGGAACGCTCATAACTCCGTCCAGATAGTTGCTTGGCAGATAAAAAACATATACTTGAAATAGCGTTTTGAGACGAGTCCGATGATATACAGCTTGTTTGGAATGGCTCGGTTAAGTTCTGACCATTTCCTCGTTAGCTAATACCATCTGTCAATTATTTTTTTGACTTTGTTGTTGAGTGATTGAGCCTTACGTAATACGCTAGCTCAAACCTACCGTATATCTACAGAATCCGGCATTGCAGCAATAAAACTGATGGCTTCAATCAATCGGAACTTCTGATGTAATGCGACCCGAGTCTCCTGTCTCTTGAATTTTGGTAAAAAATTTGCTTCTTGCTGCCAAGTAGCAATACTTTGCTACCTCTTTGATGAAAGCAAGACAATTTTTTTTTGTGTGCCATCTCACATTCTATGAGGTGACATAAATATTGGCTCTGCGTATGTTGCCCTACTGACATGGTATCGTCCAAGCTTGAAGCACATGGGAATTGAATTTGTGGGTAAAAGTACCGTGTTAATCTGGTCGGAACTAAATCAGTCTATGCAAGATAGCTTCTGCTTCTGTTAATATATAAGTAGCCGGAAGGAAATGCTCAGCATGTGCATACTTTCAAATGGGGTTCGTTTTTCTATTCCAAAGCGAAGTAATCTGACAGGATAACATTGGCAATGTATTTGTAACCGTGCGTGATTGAGTAAGAGTACACGGAAATTTTCCTACAAAACAGTTTTCATGGATTGTCAAAAATCCAAAGAAATAAGCAGAATCGAGAGCGATTGAGTTGTTGGCGCAAGTAATCCACAAGCTGCAATGATCACTGCGGCAGTCACAGTTATCTGCGTATCTTCTTTTTAGAAACTCTCTCGGCGACTCGCAGGCGCGTTAACTGCGCCGCCTCACTGAAATGCGTGTTGCCTGTGTCGCTATCTTTAATTGAAAAATTTTATCCTCAGCAAGGCATAAGTCAGTCCTACTAGATCAGCCTGCAAATTTCTACGCACTGTATTTTATGATCATGAATCCATGTTTCTGCATTTATACTTTGTTCAATGTGAAATCCAATTGCACTGTTTACAGATATGACGTAAAGTATCCCGAAAAGATGACACGATTTTGGCATGGCGACACAACATCATGGAAACGCCCAGTAGCACCAGAAGTACGTCGACGACTTAGTCGTAGTTGCGGACATTTGCACGACATAACGATGAACCCGCGATCACGTCGTTTCCGCAAACGACCAACGAAGCAGGAGCTATCAAGGGAAAGGGCAACAGGTACGCTGCCATCACACGCATAGCTGGTTTTGCGCATCAAAAGAGAGAGTACACACCTACCAATTGACGTTTTGAGAGCTTCTTTGACATTTCAAGAGTGGGCTCATATGCTGCAAGTTTACTGTATATTTGGTACACATGTCATGCAGAAAGGTTTCCATTCATTCACTTCTTGTATGCGGTTAGAATGTCGTCGAGATTTCTGAATATTAGATTATCATTTTTGTATCAGGTTTAGCCATGCCTTTTAGCCAAACAATTTTGCACATCTGGTCTAAAACTCAATAATTTCATTGTTTATTCAGTAATTTTGTAACCATTTACATTGAAATTATGTCTGTCAGCCCTGCCCTATAGGAATATGTTCGTCATTCTTGCACATACACACATTTAGTCGCGTCGACGACCGCAGGAACTGGCGTAGATTGCGGAGCACGCGCGGCAAATGTCACGAGAGCACGACTTGTACAATAGCAACTTGTAATGCTACAAGCGTTTTGCCGCGCTACGCGTGCTCCGATCTGCGGCCAGTGCCTGCGGTCAACATCGACGTTGATTAAGGAAAAGAGAGTAGCCATGCCTTTTCCACGTTGGCTTTAGTATGTCAATCAAAAGATTTGTTTTAAATATCCTTCTCTGAAGAAAATGTGCACTAATGCTCGTTACTACTGGGTGCTGTCTCAAAAATATCAAGAATTTTAGTCATAAAGGCAGTACAGCGCTGTGCACTAGCCACGCTGTCTGCATCTCTCCCATACGCACAATCTCTGTGCAACTCAGAGGCATTGCAGCTGCGCCGCGCGGGTTTACGTACGTATTGCTTGCACCACGATTTCTCGCGTCTGAGAAGAACCATTCAAATTTTCACGTTCATCTAAACCGCTCAGTTTTTCTTTTTAATCTCCAGTCGAAAACTCATTTCAATTTCTCTTCCACTTGATTTCGCTAAGGATTGCCTAACTTTCGTTTGCCGACACTCTACGTTGTCACGTCTTTTCAAAGACCACAAAGTAAAAATCTGGAAATCAATTCATACAAGGCCTGAATTCTAGACTATCTCAATAAATTCATTCTGACAATAAAACTTAGGGAAAGAATGAGACATATTGGTATAATCCATCAATTCCATTGAATTCTTCCCATTCCACAAAAGTTGCCTCTTTTTTCCCGCATAAAATAAGCAATATAATCGCAGAACTTGTTACTTTCGTCTGCTACATCTTTTCCATAGTTATTTACCAGTTATCTTCACTGACTTGTCACAAAACCTTCTGAAAGTTGTCTTACATGAAGGTCGTTACTATAGTGTGAGAAACTTTGGCATACTACTTTCTTTACACTCATTCGTATTGAAAGAGAAACTAGCTTCAAGTCCAATGGTATCTTTGCGACTGCTTGTGTCTAGTCTCTCACTTGAGCCTTACCATTTCTCGCCAGGGATTGTAAGATTTTCTAAATAAGAATTACTTGTGTTCTGTCTTATTTAAACAGCACATATTAGTTTGTGGCATGCATTCGGAAGAAAAATGTTCAATCTCATTTCATTTTCAATTTTCATCAACTAAGCCCAAGGAAAAACAATGAAAAGATTGCAAACGGAGACTTTTGGCTTTCACATCTTTGACGTACTTCGCCGACTTTTTGCTAAAGAAGAGTTTGCTCATGAGCTTATATTGAGAAATGATCAGCTTTCGGAGGCAAGATGATGGAGATAGGCGACAGTCTGATGAAATTTCTTTTCTAAGTGAATTTCGCAAGATTTTGAGTTCAGAATACTTTTCCTAGACTACCAAGTGTACCTCAAAGATTGGGGAAAATTTATAACTCAGAGTCGCAAAATGACAGTTTAAATATGATTTGTGAAAAAAAAACTTCTACCAAAAAGCATGATGTGACATATATTTTGTTTATTCATTCCTTTACCTATGAGTGTGTGTACCACATAAGAAATTCTATCGAAATTTGGAACAAAAAAAAAATCAAATAAGTAAGTCAAATTTTGACGAAAATTTGCTTCTGCTTTTCTTTAAAGCATGTTTTCTATGGTTTATCTATATAACAGCATAGATAAACCATAGAAAACATACCTTAAAAAAAAGCAGAAGCAAATTGCTCCTGATTCAAAGTCAAAACAATTTCCGTTTTTCGATCAGTTCTTGCTTATGACTGCGTGTTGCTTAGAGTATTTTTTTTACTGAGCAAAGTCTTGGCAAAAAATTTCTTTTTCACCCCCATTCCACTTCTCTACTATCTCTTTTGTTGGGAAAAAAATGTTTGCTTACGCTACTTGCTTCCCGGAAGAAAAGACAGAAAGTCATTGCAAACATTCGAAGAAGTTTTGCTTGCAGACGAACAAAAGTCTATAAGCAGCGCTTCCGTGGTAGTGCATTGTTCTAGCGAACTTCTTATCATTCATCACTCTTTACGATTATTGGCTTCAACATTGTGCATATTTTGTGTTCTTGACTGCTTAATGTTCTAGCTTAGTGAGAACCTCAAAAATTAGCAAAGAACAATTGTTGTAGTAATCTGCATATCACTTTCTTTCTCTTTTCTTCCACCTTCTTTATAGAGGAACCACCTCTTCTAAGAATGTCTTGGTGTATTGTAAGCTTATTCCTTTTTCTTTTCGAAAACTGTCAACGAAGCTCTTTGGCTTCAGCAAGCTAGATTTTGCCCATAGGCTCCGTTATCTTCAAAAGAGAAAATTTCTACTGGAAGGTAAGTTCTCGTAGTCAACCTTTTGGTGTGCTACCTTCTATTGAAAGAGTCATTTAGCTGTTCGAGATTTATAGCCGCATAAATAATGTAAACATTAGTGGCCAAAAAGCTGCGATACAGGAGCTTAACAAGATATTTTTAGGTACCCACCTTTGCCGTATATTCTTCCAACAAAAAAAATAAACGGCCGTTTTGCACGACAGTATCCAACGGCGTGAATGTTGGGTACTGTTGTGCAAAATAGACTCCTGAAATTCCGCTTGACTTGTACCAGCGTGTCACGCACTCGGCTAATTTAAATACCTTCTTCCATTTGCTAAAAAAAACGACCGTAAATTTTCCGCGTGCCGATGCGGTCCTGTATGGAAATGTTATAGAAGCATTACAGTAGTGCGAACGGACCCACGCACAAGAATACAAGGTTTTGAAGCTCACGGATTGCCAATGTAAGACCCAAATAATGCATTGGAAATTACGATTATCAACATATGCTTTCTGCCTAAAAGTAAACAAGCGAAATATTATAACAATTTCTCGGGAATGTTAACGTTTATTCTCTTATATTTAATCCATCATCTTTCAGTTTTTTATATCAGTATACTTTAGATGTGTCAATCCCAGATTGTTAGTGTAATATTATAGAAAGAACCGCGCATAATAGAAACATCACAGATTTCATATCAGATTACGAAAGCTTGAGAGTGCTCCGTATCAAACTCCTAATTTTCTTTTCGCAAGGATTTTATACAGTTTGAATTCCTGTAAAGCTGAAAAATAGTTTGCTTTGCAGAAAGCTTTTAAACGCTGATTTATGCATCCAGGTCTCAGGCGTTTTGAATCCAAGTTTTGCCAAAAGGTAGGAAAAGTTTCTGAAGAACTAACTATGGTTGTAATGTCTGTAAGCATTACAGTTGGTGAAAAGTTAGTGAAAAATGCAAAAAACTTCTTTTTCGTTAGCTGGCGTTCTCCACCAGATTTTGGCTTTTGTATGTACTTTATAAAAGCAAAGTAAACTTCAACGGGTGACATTCAGCTATCCCGTTAAACAGTAATCACGTAAAGTTTTAGTCAAAATTCCTCGAAACACATTTTTGCGTTTGATAAAGCGACACTCATACTTCATATTGAGGTCAAAAACGAGAATAAAAAGAAAATAGCAAGCCGCTTCCTACACTTCTAGGCAATTCCCATGTTGTACGATTACGAACTTTTGCAAACACAACCATGAATTTGCAAATTTATCGTGCTTTATTTTCTAAAAATCCAGAAAGGCGACATTTTAGTACGCACTTATATCTAGTGCTTTTTACCTAGAACAAAGTACTGCAAATAAAGTGGGAATATTTGTGCGTAGATCCATGTACTTTTCTTAATGGTCAAATATTCTCAGATTCATGGAATTAGGGTTCATTAGTGAAATTTCTAACAAATATTTCTGTTGCAGGTATTTTCATCCGGAATTTAAACGATAAAAATGGCAAAGATCAGGCCTACTTCCAGCAAAGTATTTAGAAAGACTCAATTTTATTTTCTTATGTCACACTGAAGCGTAGAAGATCATAGGGAATGGAGAAGATACTGTACAGTACAGAAATATAAGAGATTTTTTTTGCAGCAGCCTAATAGATTAGTTAGTTCTGTAAGCTTTTTCGTTTATTATCCAAGCAGCAAAACAACAAAATAGCAGCCAAAAGCTTTGTATATCTGTCTGAAGTTTTTCTAAGCTGAGCTGTTAGATTTCTGTACTTTACGAAGCTTTCAAAAATCAAAAATTTCTAACTGCTTTCAAATTCCTCAATTCTTGCTACCTTTTTGGAATTCTTTCTTTGAAGAAGCTCAAGATCTATAAACATCAGGCTTTATTTTGATCAAATTCAACTTGATTTTGAACATTACCTTTGCATATCTCGATACTCGAACTCTAAAGCAAGCTTTTCTGGCACTCACAATTCGGACCCATTTTGGAAGATGGAGGAATTATTGCATGGAGATTTTGAACCGAGTTTATAATATAGGCTAAAAATTTGATGACTTTGATGAGTTTTATGGGCATTTATGAGCTACTCTATTGCTTTCAATAGCTCGAGTTTGGGTAATATGACAAGATGTAGGTCACATAAATTTAAGAATAGTTGCTTATTCAGTAAAACTTGCATATCTTGTCTTTTACCCGACATACTTCAAAAGACTACTACGAAAGTACAAATTTGCGAAATTTGAGCAATGTGTCATCTGTGGGTTGGATACAGCCACTATCAAGGTATAGAGAGAGGGCTGACATGGTTGCTTGAAAAGAGGAGAGAAGTAATGCGTCGATTGCGCTCAGGGCCAATTTGTTACGTGTTTTTCTTTGAAGTTCGGGGCTTGGTTGGAAGTCAGCAATTAAGACTAAGGGCATACCTCACGATTTCAGTCGCGCCGCGATTTGGCAATACTCCAGCTGTGCTTAACTCATCGTAAGGGGTTTTTAAATGTACGAAATATAGGGTATTCTATCAACTTACCAAAACTAAATATGCTGTGCATTTGAGGTCTGCCAGTATTGAATTTAAAGGTATCTGGCAAATTACCAGATCACGCGGCGACTGAAATCGCGTGAGGTATGCCTTTAGCCTAAGACCTAAGATCGCTGAAGAATCACTCTAATAAGGGAAAGTTTTCATCCAGTGGTCTCTCCGGATGAGTTCTACATCATGTTGTAGGAAATCAAGCGCTGATTCCAAATCTGTCTTCAATATCTGCTGTACGCTTCTGGTTGCCGAGTTGTGAAAGTTTTTGAGTCAAAAAAAAATCAAACGCGCATTCAAACAAAATCATATGTAATCGTTCAAATGGGTCAGGGTTGGGTATCAGTCATATTATGCAATCAACACACTCTATTTGAGCGCTAACCGATAACGATTGTTTTATCCAGAAAATGCTATCATTTTTGAAAATACTCAAAATTTGGTGTCCAGAAGGGCGCAGCAGATACAGATCTGATTCTCTACAAATAGGTATGGAGCTCATGCGGAAAGGCCACATCGACTAAATGCGCATAACCTGTAAGTATATTTTGACACAATTTTTCATAGCTTTCTTCAGGCCTCTACTGAGCTGTTCCTACTTTTACTTAGGTATTCTGCCCTTCCAATTAGAGGTCCTCAACTTATCATTCGCAGCGTTGACTAAAATCTGTGCCATCAATCCATAAACAATGCATCTGTTCATCATTTTTTGTAAGACTTTCAGCTAGAAAGTGTTGCCCATTAATGCGACAATATTCTTTGAAAGTGTGTTAGGTATTGAAAAAACTCTGCTAATTGTAAGTCTTTTTTCTTCAAAGAAGAAACGCTTTCATGAGAAGTACGAAGTTGGTAAAATTATTGCAACGGCAACCTAGTCTTGTCAACTGTGCCTTTTTGAAAAATGTGGAGGTCCAGGGAGAAGCGGGTGGCGAGCAAGAGGAACGATAGCTGGCGGGTGTCAATAACTCGCGCATACTTCACCGTCATTTTTGTCCATCTGCACACAGAAATTTAGAACATTTCCTTCTTTTATGCTTTCATCTAGACAGGAGAATCGTATAGACAAGTATTTTGAGCTTATTCCCGCAAGAACATCAAATTGCACATACCACCGGGATTCAAGCAAAACTTAGAAGTAAGTTGAGTAGAGCATTAATTTTAAGTCTACTATTTTTATAAGTTCGCAATTTGCGAACTGTGAAGGCAAATAGTGCATTGGCACAAGCGGCTGGCAATTGCTATCGTTCCTCTTGCACCACACCCGGAAGAAGCTTCATAGGTTCATAAGTTGGAGCGATGAGTACTAAAGGTTTTGAGTTATATTTATTGGAAAGTTTTGATCTAGAATCCTACAAACCTCCGGCTTGTAAGGCCGCGCAAGAAATTGAGCACTTTACTCCACATAAATGTAATCTATGTGTAATCATTTTGAGAGCATGAAATTTCTTAATCGTCACTGACTGTTGACATTTAGTAAACGCATTCTTAACAATTAGGTCAAATAAATTTCATGTTTGTCAGAGACAGAGAAATTTCATAGGCAGAAGAATCGCAGAGTCATTCGCATTAAAACACTAAGCGAACAGTGCTCGAACAGCTCTTCGTACATCTCATTCTCTACTCAATTCATCAATGTGGTTTTGTTCGTACGCCTGTTATCCGTGTTTTTCTCGATGATTTATTGTTTCGCGATGCGGCAGCGACTGGATGCCAGTTAATGTAGGAAAATGCATGATTTACTGCTTCAAGGTTAATTGGGTGCGGGCGAGAGAAGTTCAGCTTAGAAGTCCAGCTGTGAAGAACCAGAGTTGACCTTGCAAAAATGATTGATGTCGATGCATTGGCTCGATTTTTTTCCACCAGAGAATAAAAAGTGAATTCGTCTTAATGCTCCGGCTGGCATTGATGGCGGAATCGTAGAGAGCGACATAATGGATGAAACTGGTCGTTAGGAGGCAGTCATCGTTCTCTAGGTGTGCAATGGGATTGCATGGAGAATGTGAGTAGGTTTGGAAGTTTTCCCGAAAGAAAGTGTGGAAATTTTTCATCGTTGTGGAGCAAACATTATGACCGAATGGATGAGGGAGCAAAATTATTTTAAGTGTCTTATCCAAACATGTGGAAACTGCTAGGGGGAGATTTTGACGAGAGGACGATCTCAACAATCCAGCGACCGGAATGTGAATTCCGCCGCTTTTTCCGCCGTCCGGAAAAGCGTGCTACGCAGCACCTTTCTCGACAAACTCTTCAATATCCTCACATCTCCGTGTCTTAGTACTTTCTCGTCTGCCCCACACAAAAGGCCACAAAATCCTCCCTGAATAAGCTAGCTCATCATCGTCCGGGAGAAGGACTGAATAGCGCTGAGTCACTCGCGTCATTCCGCGCTACCCCCCCCCCCCCCCCAACGGTCAAGTGAAATGGTGTGCGAAACCGATCGTCACCGATCCTCTTCTTCGTTCCATTCGAACGCTCTTTCTACTACCTCAATTCTGACCATTCTATGCTAAAGCCATCCTTTGAGGGAAAAAAAGAGGCCGCTATGGTAGGGTAGTACGAAATTTTTTGAAAAACTCTCATTTTGTTACTCTTACTTATCATTTTTTCCCGTTCAATTTGCGTACTATACTCGTTTTTTTTGCGTGGAATTTTCCCAACCATCCCGTTCTTTCGTTGCCGATATCGCCCCCCCCCCCCCCATAGACACACGGCTTTTACAAGGTCATCGTTGTTTATTGCGAATTAGATCGAATTTCTCTATCTCGGTTACCCCCTCGATGTTCAATTCGCATTAACATTCCTAACAAGCCGTCTCATTGACATCACACTATCATTGAGCAAATGCAAACTGATAAAGCTTTTCCACTGTGAAAGATTTTTCTCCTGCGAAATTCTGTTGACGACTCGTGCAAAGAAAATTGCCCAAACTTGTTTCCATTTCTTACCCACTTAAATATTTGGTTTGGTCGTCACATCATAATTCCTGACTGGTTTCTTTGAATCAAATAAAGCTTAGTCAATTAACGCTAGGTTTCAAGCAAAGTTCTAATTAAGTCTTTCTGTTCCACCTTTTTATGCTTGCTTAGACATTTCCTTGCTAATATTTGGCGGGTTTGAATTTGGTTTGGAGTTTTAACGCTTTGTGGTTGTAAATCATGAATTGGGAAACATGCCATTACCGATAATAATTGCTTGAAATTATGTCTAGCACCTTAATAACACTAAACCAGGAACATACTGATTCTTCACTTACTTACTCAATAATGCACTATCGACGTAAATTTTCAATAAGTATGAAAGTATCAATAATTATTTAATTTTAAAACGGCTCCCAATCATGCGAGTATAGAAAGATGATATGAAACAAAATCTTAGCCTGACTCTCTGTTACTTATGCAATCTCAGATCTTCAATTTGTATACTAGTCAAACTAATTTTCAAATATTTAGCAGCTTGTTCATATCACATTGGCCATTTTTCACAAATGCGTATAGTCCCACACAGCAAAGGCCAAAAATAAATGCACCAGATGTTGTTAGGAGCAAAAAACAGCGCTTGTGTCCTTTTCGGCATCGTAACGCAACTGTGCAAACGGATCTTTGCTCCAGCATAACGTGGAATTTTTTTCTGTATTATGGATAGAGAATGCGAAAATCGCTAGAAAACCACTGAGCATTTTTAGCAATTTTTTTATGGCAGCTTTGAAGAAAAATTGTTTCTCAGTAACTCTACGCAAAGCTATCGTTCGTGAAGTCCTTCGATTTTTTCTACTCTTATCCCAGCTCTTGATCCAAACACGCGCCAAACAAAAAAACCCTCGACCTAGAATCTACCCTCCCCCCTTTGATCCTGAGTACTTGGCTCTTAGCTGCGTTGAGTATGCTTTCGCCAAGTTTTTGTTCTTGGTAAAACGTTGTTGTCCTTTGGAAAAGGAAAAGAGGTAATGCCGACTAGTAAAGGGTCCCTAGGAAGATCAACTAATATTCAAATTTAGGATCATGATGTATGAGCTACTGTGGTCTGAGAAAGTATACAGTTTGTTCATGATAAAGGGTGCCCCTTTAAGTGTCTAACAATACGGTAGCAGTACGGTAAGTAGGAATACGGTAGCTCAGGCAACTTTTCAGCAAACCTTGCTCTTCTCCAACATATGGTTATTCAAAACTGAATATTTACTAGTGGTTCATCATAAAGGCTTTTTTTATAAGAGAAGAGTATGACCCCGATGTTATATGGTAACATCATGACCGTTCACGGTAAGTACACAAATGTAGTACGTCGAAAAATTTGTTGTCCCTTGTAATTTGGTTGTCTTAACTACTCAAAAGTGCCGTTTTCTTTTGCTGTTCTGTATCCACGTGTAAAATTTGCAAAAAAACTAATAATATTAGTTTTGTAACATAAGCCTTGTTACACTTTAACTTCTTACAGCGATAAGTCATACACTTCAAATTTTTATGGGGCTTCAGGAAACCATTCGATAGAGCAAAGCAAGCTGTACAAGATGGTTTGTAAAAGCTTGTACCAGCTTCGATCCACCGTAAGTTTGCATCCGGAATGTGAGTCGCACTGAAGGCTCAAAAAATCGCGAAAAATTCATATCTTCGTTCAAAAAGATCGACGTCACTCCAACTTGCCCTCAAAAATTGTATACTCAACAGACACTCATATGTACCGTTCCTATTTTTTTTCTCATTTAGAAATCGAGAAAACGATAGTTTTCAGTTCATACAAAAGCGAAGCTGTGCTGTTTCCACTCATATAATGGCATACAAAAACGCTTAGGAGTATAACCGTAAATTCTCAGTTTTCCACAGGCCCTAATTTCGAAGATTACCGAATTCAGCTTTCCTCACTTGGGTGTCCCATGCTAAAATCAATATTTCTTGAAAACTAGGGCTTGTGGAAAGCTGAATTTACGGTTATACTTCTAAGGGCTTGAAGTTTACAATTAATTACATGTATGGAAACAGCACAGCTTCGTTTTTGTATAAACATAAAAATTTTCGTTTTCTTCATTTCTAAATAAGGAAAAAATACAGGAATGGTACATATGAGTGTCTGATGAGTGTGCAGTTTTTGTGGGCAAGTTGGAGATTCTTAGGTCTTTTTGAACGAAGAAATGAATTCGCGATTTTTTGAGCCTGCAATACAATTCAGATTTTGGATGCAAACTTACGGTGGGTCGAAGTTGGAGCGAACTTCCGCACACCATCTTATACAGCTTGCTTTGCTCTATTGAAAGGTGCCTTGGACCCCTATTGAAAATATGAACTGTACGACTACTTATCGCCGTAAGATGTTAGAGTGTAACAAGTCGTATGTCGAAGTCATAGCTCTGGAATCATACGGACCTTCTATGCCTCCTATATGATATGCTCCAGAAACGGGAAATTTTGCAAATTTTTCGGAAGTTTTTCATTCTAAAACCATTTAATAATAATGTCAGTGCCGCTTTAGGTTCTTGGTGTTTATCACACTGCACTTACGGAGCAGTGGCGGTCCCAGGATTTCCCTCGTGAGGGGAGGGGGGGGGGAGGGAGGAAGCAACAAAAATTTCTGAATAAAGGTGCGTGGCGTTAGCCATGCACAATTATTTGTACAAGGCTTATATGAATTTTTTAAAAATTTTAAAAACTGTTTTTATTATTAACATGTATAAAAAAGTCACTTTCACATTCTTACAACCCATTCAAGTGACTATAGAAAATTTCGTGACCCATTCCCATTCCGCTCGATGGCTGCCCCCCCCCCCCCTCCGGCGCTCTGCCACTGCGCGCGGCAACCGACAACACCTGACTAGTAACTCAGTAAAAGCTTTTTTAGAGGAATAAACTGGGGAAATGTGTACTACTACCTAATACGTATCCATCTAGATCAAAAGAGAGTAAAACAAGAAGAAGTCTTAGAAGATCAACAACTTCGTCTTACAGGTAGCGTGAGGTAGCGCGCGTAGTGTGCAATACGCATATTAAGTTACCGGCTCTACTATATGTCTACTACTTAGTGTTTAATGGTGTATTATAATGAATATCCCATATATAGTCTCCAAAAGACTTGGAAGATTTTGTTGTAAGAATGATTTTGATGATAGCTTACTGCACGACTACGCATAACTGCACTAAATGTAGCGACATTAAAAAATTTTAAGCTTTTTTAGAAATGGCAGGCAACCAATTTCAACCACATTTTTGGGACAAGCCAATGTCCATTGTTCGGAAGTTGGAAGAAATCTCAAAAATTCAATACAACAAATCCTGCGCAGTTCTCTGCTTCTGGCAATTGCCAAATCACCATCAGAATCATGGGGCAATGCACGTACTAATTTTCCTTCTGATATTCCCAATTGGCTTTCCGTCATTTCTAAACTTGATAAACAGTTCAGCCGGGAGTATTTTAAATGCGTCTGAACTGTCTCTAAACGCCCGTGTTTTTTTCCTCAGAATGGTTGATTAAGCAAGTCAAACTGATGTCACGCAAATTTAAAATTAAACCATATACAAGGTGTAATTATGCCGCTTATGCGAAGTTGATGGACGACTTGGTCTCAATGTTAACTTTTACGAGTTTGTTTGCCTTAGAAACTCTAATGAACACTCAAAAATGCATGAAAATTTTGTGTTTGCTTTTCTCCGAACCAATAATATCTGGAAAAAGATTGGCCTAATCTTTGCAGGACCATCTGGCGCCAACCAATTGCTTATAAGTTGCGCAGGGTAGTGCGTACGCTCTCCTGACTTGACCAAGTGATAAGATGGTCATTTCGTAATTTTTTAATTGGACATATCTGACCGGAAGAGCCACAATAGTTTCAGTACTTTTGAGACAAAGAAAAAAATAGAAAAGTATGATACAAAAATTAGGATCATCTTATGTAGGGAGGAGGGGGGGGGGATAGGAAAGAGACGATGAAGCATGTTTTTGTGAGGTGATTCAAAATTTTTTGAACGCTCAAGAGATCATGTTTGCTTCTAACCGCTACCAGTCGGTCTTTCTCCCTCCCCCCCCCTACTACTCATCTCCGAAAATGATGAGTTAGCGGTTAGCGCTTGTTTTCGCCGAATAGCCATCAAATGGGCGAGAAAGTAAGCGCACGGACTAATCCGTGGAACGGCGTAACCCTCGAACGTCTTCGCTTTTCAAATTTTTATTTCTCGTAGCATAAACAGTACTATTGATGCATTTAAATGTGAATACATGATTATCTAAACATGATTTTTGAAGCAATGACAGTTTTTTTTGCATTTCTACGAAAGTCAAATTTTTATTTGATATCGCTTGAATGCCCCTCTCCTATATTATGCTGCTTCATAATCAGCTGAAAAGCTTTCGATTCTAGCATCCGTGAATACCTCGTTTCCTATTTACATGGCAGGCTTTTTTTCCTGGTATACTAGATGGGGAGATGTGTACTCAGCCTGCTATTCTATTGTACAAAATCCACGGACAGTATAGATTATTGGTATTCGGGTAGAAGTTTTCCTCGTCTTCTGTTTTCTTGAACGATCTCTTATATTCCTCACTTTGATTCGAGATGCTGTTTAGCAAAAATTGTTTATCACCATTGATTCATGAATCCACAAATTTGGATGAGAAGAGAAGGGGCAAACGGAGGGGGAGGGGAGAGGGGAAGGGGGGGGGGGAAGAGAGAGGGAGAACAAACAACACATAATGCCATGTAACAGAGCTTATCTTTGTTAATCTAGATTTTTTTCATACTTATTTCATGGATAATTTCTCCGCAAGTTTCTCAAAAAATTATTTTCCTGTTGAAATGTAAAGATAATAAAACTCACGATGATGTTCGTGGCTTATTTTATAGAGTTTGCAGAAAATAAGCAAGAGGATTTTTCCTTGTAAATAATTGCTCAATTAGTCACACCAGTACGAGTTTGATTTGCGTTAAATAAACAATTCTAAGTCTTCTAGAGCATTTTTTTCACAATTAATAATGGGTGCATTTTCTATAAATTCATTCCCGGCGTCCCTATGTCTTATTATGATATTACCGCAATTTGTAAAAAAATGTATTCTTTATCTTGAAACCTTTTTTCGAAGAGCTTTTTTTCTAAGAAACTTGCAATGAATAGTGGCTACAGGAAATTTCTCCTGCGAGAAAAGATAATTTTTTAGACGATTCGAATGCGTCCCTGTTAAGATCTTGGGTACTGCAACTCGCCTACCAATTTTCACAAAGTTATACATAGAAATTGATTCAAAAATTTCATTCTTTACCTTCCTTTAGAGAGCTGGTTCGTTTGTAGTGCTCATAAATTTTCTTATAGACACTTTTGCGCGAACATGCCATAGCTATCTACCGCACGATCGGAATTTCAATGAGTCTATTAGGGTATCTGACGCCAAGCGCTAAGCCATCTACAAGCTTATGGGCTCTCATAGATCATTTTAGATGTATACAGCGGGTCCTAGTTTTTTTTTACTGGAAATAAAAACTATGGAGTTCTATGTTCTATAAACATATATGTATATCTAGCGTGGCATCTGAGAAAGAAATATAACAATCCAGAAATCTCTTTTGAAAGCTCCTGAAAAATCGCTTGAAATTCGTAAGAGTTTCTTGAATATTTGAAAACGAAGTATAGAACAACTAGCCACATCCAAGCGATTTGTGTAATAATAGTAATAATCTAATTTTAATCAAAATGGCTTTATATCAGATCTCTGACAATAGTGCATAATTTTGATGCACATCAAATATTTTACTGTTTATTACCAGATTTTCTTCTTATTTGAGCCAAAGTTTAGCGTAAAGACGAAATTGCCTAACAAGATATTGAGAGAAAATTTGGAACTTATAGATGACTAGTGTCAATGCTACAAATAGCAGCAATGAAAGAAAGGAAGAACCATTCAATGTCACAGTAATTTTCCTTCCGTTCTCGTCATGCCATTCTTGGCGCATTACTTGAGCACCGCTCGTTATTTTTGAGTGCCAATAATGCTAAACTTGGAGTTTACAAAGAGTAGAAATGGTCACATTTTTTATCGGATTGAAAACGCATTGGCCTATAGGAAGTTCATTTGCAAGAATTTCACATTAACGTCGGGACAATGTCCTCGTGGTAGCTAGTGCCGTTAGCATCCGAAACGATGTGAGAAGATTCTCGATATCCAATAAAATCCGCTCAAAAGAATGCAGTTCTGTAGTTCGTCGACGACCTTGATCGCGTTCTTTTGGGCCGAATCTACAGTAAACAGCCGGAGAGCAGATGGTCGGGGGCACTGACGACAACTGTGTGGCATTTGTGCCCCGTGGAATGTAAGTGTGTGTGTGCTCGTCCTCGACGCAATTCTACAGACGGTATGTCGAAGCTGTGCGAGATGTGCGTAATCGCGTGCATACGACAGCTGTCCGATGAGACGTGCGTCAATTTTTTCGTCTCCGGTCCACTTGTACATCTCTCATCCCCCCCCCCCCTCCCCTAAATTGGACCTTTGAGACCCCGCGGTCATTGTCGGGGACTATCCGCTTGGCCTTTTCTTTGTCTGCGAAATCTGCTTTTTCAAAGGGGGTTTACGTGCGGTCGAACTCAACTACAGCATCTTCAAGTGGACACTTGGCATTACTGTCCAAATCCGGGTTAATTGAGACTTTGCAACCGTGGAATTTTGTTTTTTTAGCTCAAATCAAAGGTCAGCGCTATTTTTTCCCTCGACCACACCTAGTCGCAAAACCTTTGAAATCTCGAAAATTTGCTCCGCTCTCCGACCTCATTTCGTTTTAAAACCAGTCTCACTTAGGTTACTTCTACAGCAACCACCCTTACGAGTCTAAAGCACATTTTCATATCCCGTTTGGCTTAGTTGTCTTCATACTAGAGTTGTAACCAGTAAGGTAAGGTAATACCATTAGCCAATACACACTAGCTTGCGTAGCTTTTTTCATTCGCACATTCCTCATTCGAGCCTTATGTCTCATTCTCGTGGAAGTTACGCTATTTGCAGAATGTACTTGTCTGCAGTGCTCTAGAATTATGAAAGACTATAGGAAGGAGGTTTTTATGGGTGTTTTTACAGCGAAAAAGGTTTCGAACATTAGCGCGAGCAGTTGGAATTATAACTTTGTTTAAAAGCGCTTTTAGAATTTGAGTACTTGGGGTTTTTATTGCAGAAAAAACTTTGTAATTTGTAGATTACGGGAGCTTTGCGCCAAATCTGACGAGAAAAATTTTCAGCTATTTGTTTTGATCTGCGCTGTTTCGGATGTTTATAGTTTTTTATATTCAATTTTAGTAAAAGGCTTGCGTATCGATTTCATCTGCATCTTTTTTACCTGTGCCATAAAGTGAAGGACTGCAGCAAATAAAAAGTAAACATTAAACAATTAAAGTTATTTCTCCTAATTCATCGAGAAACCTTAACTCAATTTTTTTGATTCTAGCTTTTGTTATCCAATCGCTGCAAAATCGCTGGCCTTTATTTGTCAAAGCTATTGCTCGTACTATAGGACCTAAGTACTCCTTTGCATCCAGTACATATATGTCTTTGGCTGTATTTACCTAAGCAAAGTTATTCACGACATAGAAAACGAACTGGATCCAGTACCTCAAATTTGTTTGCACCCCGGACGCACTATGCACAAGAAGTTATCGTCTATAGTCATTGACTTTGCAAGTTTTTCTTCGAAATGCTTGGTGCTGAGTTGATTCTTGGAAATCTGTGGTTTTTGTGCCGTTTTGAAGGTACATTGTTTAGATTCATGAAAAATTGAACTTTTAGAGATATTTGTGTGGGCGTAGATGCAATGCCTTTTTAAAAATCTAATTTGCAAGTTTGAAGCTAAGCTTTTTTTCAAAGCATCTATAATAATCCATTTTGGCAAAAAGTGTCCAGCTTCCATTTCAAAAAGTTTATATATTATGATCACATGTTTCTACCTCTAACGCAACCCATTTTAAATATTTTCCCAGAATACCGAGGACAGCGAAGTAGATATAATTTTTGTTAGAAATTAAACTCGAGAAGAAGTTGCATATCAATTAGACGTAGATCTTTTACATTTTATACAACAGAATTTTCAAAAGGTAAATAAGTTAGGTTGAAAAAATTTTGTTAGATTTCACAGACAGAAAGTCGAGACCTTCTGGAAAGTGGTCTTTCAGCGCAATTTTAGGATATATAACGAGCACAAATGACTTAGTATTAGTTAGTAATTATTAAAATTTATATATGAGGTATCATGCGCTTTTGCACTATCGTAATATAATTTTTAGAAGATGTTAATGCTGTGCAGACAGCTAGCTCGAAGCCACTCTATGAAATTAATGTCGAGGTACATCCTGCTCAAGAGCGAAACTATAAATATCTTCTGGCACGATGATTGCGCCACTAATCGACGCTAAAATGTCGTTTTTTTCGTTCCAGTTAGGTGTAATGTGCTTGCAAGAATAGCAGAAGAATATTTTGTGGTTTATTTCGAACACATGAATGCATCGTTACGTTTGAGAACGGTTTTTGTCCAATATATGCGTTTCCAAACTATTAGGTTGTCCGGAAATTAATGCAGGTTTTGAATTCCAACCGCAATAAGTCATACACTTCTCATTTTTAAATAGGTTGCAAAGTACCATTCGATAGAGCAAAGCAAGCTCTACAAGATGGCCATGTTGCTCTAGCAACAGATCTGATACACCACGAGTTTCGAGCCAAAAACTGAAAAGATTCAACTACCCGAAAATTCGGAAAAATCGTAACTCTGTTCGTAAAAATCCTACAAAAATTCTAACTTGCTCACGTAAACATAATCCACATAAGGCATCTATATACGCGGTTGCCGTATTTTTTTCTGTGTTAGAAATCAAGAAAACGGAAATTTTCGTGCATTTGCCAAAGTGGTGCTGTGCCGTTCCCACATAAGTAGTTGTATACTACAAACCTTTAGAAGTACAAACGTAAATTTCCAGCCCTCTACAAGCTTTAGTTCTCGAGAAATTTCGAGTACAGTTTTCCTTAGTCATGTGGTCCAAGCTAAAATTCAAATTTCTCGAGAACCAAAACTTGTAGAGAGGTGGAAATTTACGTTTGTACTTCTAAGGGTTTGTAGTATACAACTATTTATGTGGGGACGGCACAGCACCACTTTGGCAAATGCACGAAAATTTTTGTTTTCTTGATTTCTAACGCAGAAAAAAATACGGCAACCGCGTATATAGATGCCTTATGTGGATTATGTTTACGTGAGCAAGTTAGAATTTTTGTAGGATTTTTATAAACAGAGTTATGATTTTTCTTACTTTTTCGGGTAGTTGAATCTTTTTAGTTGTTGGCTCGAAACTTGTGGTGGATGAGATCTGTTGCTAAAGCAAGATAGCCATCTTGTAGAGCTTGCTTTGCTCTATCGAATGGTACTTTGCAACCTATTTAGAAATGAGAAGTGTACGACTTATTGCGATTGGAATTCAAAAACCTGCATTAATTTCCGGACAACCTAATACTAATATTTCATATTTTCAAGAAAGAAAAAACAATTCCTTTTTCCTAAACAACAGTTTTTATTCTTTCTTACGATTTTTATCTAGAAGTCATTCTTAAAAAGCAGTGTGTTCAACGAGCTGTGATTATGTTGAATTCAATAGCATGAAGTAAACATTGAATCCAGGTTTTTAAGAACCTTCTCTTGCCGAAAAATCCTCTCAGACTGGCTTACAAATTTGATTGTTCCATAGTTTTGTGCTGCACTTTCAAATCAATAATTTTTTACGGAGTACAGCCTGTACACGATATATATTATGCCTTTTTTTAAAGCATATATGCGTTATAACTGCAATCACGGAAGAAACCCCATGGGCGGAGTTTGCCATTCTATGCCAGTTAATTTCTTCTAAATGAGCGAGTCTCACGTGCTTGTATACGCTAAAATAGTTGGGGCCGTAAGTTTTCTAGGAACAAGTTCTGACACTTATCGCAGGCTGTCTTTTTTTTTTGCAATTTTGAGCTAAATTTTTTGTGAATCAAAAAATATAAAAGCTTTGTCGCCTTTGTCGAATTTGCTTTGCTCTATATAATTTGCAGTCAAAAAATATCAAACAAGATGTTCTTTGAGCCGGATTGACATTACGAGGCCATTTAATAGTGTTCTTCAACGGTATTCAATTGAATTAGCGCGGTGTCATTGTCTTTTCCGTTATATTCGACCGTATCGTAGCTTCTCGAATTAAGCAACCGGTGCACATGTAATGTTTACAGTTGTTTCCTGCTCCCCGTAAGAAAACACGTTTTTCTGCAGTCCGATCGCACTGCAAAGCATAGCCCGGAATTAGGGATAATTGCCCGTAGAGCGCGTAAACTGTATAGTTACTTGCATGAGAGTAAGTCGTTCCGCTCTCGTAAACTAACTCAATGCCCGGAGAAGAGTTTAGTTGTTTACCTCAAGCTAAATCGTTTCGAGAAACGAGACTCTTCGTCAGGTATTTTGCCTCGCACTCCCCCCCCCCTTCCCCCGTCTATTGTATGCCAGGACCGCAATCGGTTTTTGGCGCGCTCGCCATTGTGTGATTTCGAATGATTTCGAATGATAGTGTGTGTGAGAGGAGTGAGATGCATTGCCGAGCTGTTTGTGTATTCATTTCGTTTTCGAGACCAAGGTTATGCCTCAAACTCGAACTCTTCACCTCTTTTATGCGAGAGCACCTACCACATATCGTTATTTGTTCTCAAATGTCGTTGAGTTTCTCGCAGTTTCGGACGATATCTCCTCGCTCTTTAGAAAAATTGAAGTTCACAGCCTTTTGAGTACTGGAGGGCTTCTGGTTACAGTACAGCTACAGTAGCCTAGATAATTACAGCTGTTCTTTGTCGCAAAATCCGCTAGTCAACATTTTGCTTTTGACTTGCATTTGTTACATTGCCCAATAGATTCTGCTTTTTCTCGCGCAGTCTTCTTTAGCCTCTTGCAGTATCCTTCAGGCCATACTCAATCGAAAAATAATTCTTCTGAAAAAAATGATTTTCCCACTTTAGTTATGTATGCCTGCTAGCAAAATGTTCCTCTACAGTTCCAAAATTAGATGAGCGCGTACATGTCTCTATTTCGTACGGATGAAATTCTCCAGAAATCATTTCTTTCTATTAATTATTGCCTGGAATTTTGACATACCGGGTGTCCGTAAAGTATGTATACACTGTTTGATCGTTAATACCTCTTTTCCCAAGTCTTAAGCCTTGCTTTAGGTACCATTTTGTAGAGCTGGCTTCAACTTAGATTTGCAGTATAGAACGAATCACCCATCCCTCTTCATTACTGTAGGATTACGGTAGAAACTTGAAACATATGGTGTCAATGTGGAAAAAGCTGCAGTTTCAAAATTTTTCAAAAAAATGTGAAAACTTGTGTAATAGGGTTTCTATAAACGCTGAGTTCAATACTCAACTATTCACAAGATTGCGAAGCTTTCTAAACGGTGTAACCGCACTTTTTAGGAACATTGAAAAAATGGCCGCTACTTCTTACCTGACATAACTCTTCAATGAAGCATCATAATAAGTTGTGAACTTTACAGTTAGAATCAGCAACTCTTATTCGCCTAGTGTAGAAGTTTTCAGGCTTTTTGTTCCCTTTCTGAGGCAAAATATGGCCTTTCATGGCTCGAAACCCTCTTTGAAGTTTCTACCGTAGTCCTACAGTAATGAACAGAAATGAGTGATTCGTTCTATAATGCAAATCTAAGTTGAAGCCAGCTCTACAAAACGGTTCCTGACGTAAGGCAAAAAACTTCTTGGGAAAAGAGATATAACGATCAAACAGTGTATACATACTTTACGGACACCCTGTATATTTGAACAAAAGTCTGTCGCACCATTTTTAAAGGTTCATAAATCCTGAATTTACGAACCAAATTGGTTGTTTTTGAAATAATCCACGAGAGCAAATCATGCTCTTCATAACAATTTTTGGTGTCATTCTACTGAGCATTTATTGCATAGATAGCAGCGGTAATATAAAATTACTCAGTACTCGATTTTCCTAAGTTTGGTCGTAAAAATATGGAACTCAATAGAAATCGGAAGAGTCGCTATAGTAAGTTTTCTTACCCGCGCTTTCTACCTAAGCCAAGCTTCTGCTGAATGAACCTCTTTATGAGAAGTTGTCGTTCGAAAGAATGCCAGTCAAATCCGCTGTTTTTGATAATCGTTTGGAAACGTAATTTTTTTATAAAGACATTCAATCAGCACAAACTTTGCCTGGTTAGAAAGCAAAGTAATAAATTCTTTAATACCGAGTCCGACTTTTATTGTACCAAAATCAGAGAAATCAAAATTTGAAAAAAAAACTTTCTACTGTTCTATGAAATGTATGCTTAGTAGAAAGCATTCAGGACACAAATATGAAAAGAATGCTTTACTCTTTCAAACATAAATGAAAGCAGGCAATGTGGTTGGGAAAATCAGAAGTTATAAATTTTTGAAAATGATGTTGCGACAGAACTTTTATTCCAATCTAACAAAACATATACGAGCATTTTTTAAAACTCAGTGAAAATTTTTTCACGGCTTACAATGTGTACAACGTATGCATAAAGTGGATCAAGTCAACTTCTTGTTTATGCATCGTAGAACATTCCTTTTGACAACAAATTTCTGCGAAGAGGTCTAGAATTTTTCTGATGTTTACTAGCATAGAATATTGTAATTTATACCAGAGCTATTGCTAATGAGTCAGGAGGATTTTCCAAGAAGCATAAGGTTCAAAAGATTTATTCAAGATATCCAGAGATGTGTAAACGAGACTTGCTTCCATATGTGAATCTTTGACATCATCTTGCGATGGAATTTCGAGTTAAAAAAAACGAAAAAAAAAGGTTTCTAGGTCTTGCGATTATTTACTCTCATACCTTCGCGAATAAGTAGTTTTGCAACTTGTACGCATGAATACTACTTGATGCGGTTGCTACCGTACTCCTACAGTAGTCGCCTTCGTGTTGCAGATGAAGCATATTTATCATAGCCTTCTTTGCTCAGTTTTAGATAAACGTATAGCAAATTCTCGCGAACGAGCAATTAGCTCAAGAATGATGTTGGCTCTTGCGACATTTCTAACTATTGCTTGGGCAAAATTATAGTTTGAATGATTATTTTTTCCTTTTCAGCCCACCTTCCTCTCCATCTTTTCTTTCTTCTGCATTTTTTTGCGTTCATATAGATTTGTTTCACTACAAGATTTGCAGTAGCGCTCTTCTAACACTATAATTACTACTGCTAATTCCGTAAAATCAAGCTGAACTGCGATCGGTTTCATAAAGACCTCGGTTCTTGAGCAGGCCAAAGATGAATGTTTTCTGCGATACTACTGTGCAAACAAATGCTTAGATTCTTTTTTCCGCGTGTAGATCTGGAGTGTTGCTTCATATTTACTAAGCCCGTGTATTAATTCGGTCTTCTGTACACTTACTGCTTGATGATTGATCTCTCTATAAATCTGCAGAAAACAGAAAACTTAGAAAACTTGTGAGATTGAAGTCAGTTTTTGGGCACAGAAGCCAAGTGCTACAATGGCATTTGCTACATTCTCGGACAGTTTTTTTGGCTCAAACAGATTTTTTACGTGTATCAAAAAATCAGTGATTATAGTGCGACGGCTTTTGATAGCACCAAAACACTTATAAATTGTTCCAATATACCTTTTATTTGCGGGAATATTCTTCACCGCAATGAAAGTGTCGTACAAGGTACATACTTATCTACAAGTCGGTTATTTTTGGATAAACTTGCTTTTCGTGGTCAAATATTGTCGATCGAAGTTGTTACCAGTTTTACGTTTACATTCCTCTGAAAACGTATTCATCGTTTGGCAAGTGCTTAGTCTTTTCAACGTTTTCTTCTGGATTTGGTACTTTGTAAGTCCAAATTAGATTTAGATTTATAATACACACAAAAATTGTGTCTTGTCCATAACTGTGGATCATGAGAGAAACTTTTGAGCGTTTCTGGCGCCACTGCCATTTCCACTATAAAATATTTCTACATCTGACAAGGGAAGGAAGGTGGGTCGAAGTGGCCTTTCAGAATGAGGTGGAAATCATCTTGTAGGGCTTCGAACGCTGATTTCAAATCTGCCTTCCTTATCTGCGGCGCATTTTTGGGCGAGGAGTTATGAGGGTTTTTAGGGGGCGGAAGTCGATACAAGTACAATCAAGGACAGTAAGAAGCTGTGTGCCGTCTGGTGTAGTGGTTAGTGTGGTGGTCTTGCAGGCAGAGACTCCCAGGCTCGAAGCTCCTTCTGTGGTTTTTCTTTTGTTGGTCTGCAAAAAATTTGTATGAGCTCGCGGGTCGTCTGTACATCACCTTTTCTTTCCTTTAACTCTCTTTAAAAAAGTTTTATCACCTATGTTTTCAAATGTCCATGTGCACTGATGGAAGGAGAGGACAAAATGTGCAAAATATGCGCATTATTCACGAATGAAGACTATTTCCGAGCAATCCGAATAGTCACAGTCTCCTATCAAATTGGAAGGGAAGCAGTACTGTGCAGGCGTTTCAAAATCTCCCGGATGTGCATCAAGGTAGCCGCTAGCGTATCAGGAATAAGCTGAACATTGCCGAATATGTTGAGAACATTGTGACCTCTTACGTTCATCGGGGTGTTACGTAACAAATTGATTCTTTTGACATTTCTACCTCCACTTCAAATCATTTGCAAAGACCTTCAGAGAGAGTAGTTGCTGCCTCGAGATTCTGATAAAAGAAACAGGGGGTGGTGTAAGGACGCTGCCCATGCTCATACAAATTTTTTGTAGACCAGCAAAACGAAAACCACAACAAGAGATTCGAACCTGGGAGCCTCTACCCAAGACCACCGCACTAACACTACACCAGACGGCACACAGCAGTGTGCAGTCCTTGATTGTACTTGTATCGACTTCCGACCCCTAAAAACCCTCATAACTGCTCGCCCAAAAACGCGCCGCAGATAAGGAAGGCAGATTTGAAATCAGCGTTCGAAGCCGCACAAGATGTTACCCACCTCATTCTGAAAGGCCACTTCGACCCACCTTCCTTCCCTTGTGAGAAGTGTTTATAGTTATATTTAATACAGCCAATAAACCCAAAAAAGTTTTCGCAAGGTTCACTTAGACACAATACATCAGCTAAAACTGTAGTGCTGAGCACGGATTCGATAATACATACCTATAGTAACCCAATAAGAAATTATCAGCGATAATTTCATTTTTCCAAACGAATCAAATTACATGATTGAGCTAGACACTCAAAAACATTTACACAGGACTGTAATTCTACAGTAATTTTCAATCATTGGGCATTTCAACACTATTAGAAGAAGGCAGTAGCGTAAAGAACCTAATCATCAGATAGGGAATGCATTTTTGCGAGAATCTTAGTAGACTGGGAAAAATTGAGGAAAATTTATTAGCAGTTGATCGATTACTGTCTACGTTTTTTTTCGAAAACGGCTGAGACTACATTTTGCGGAGATTTGGTTGCTTTAAAAGATTTCCTTCTCTATTACCCCTCCCTCCCTTCCCCATGGGTAGATCGTCGCAACCAATCCAGCTTGCCCATTTCTAGCAGATATTTATTGAAAAAGGTCCTACAGGCTCATAGAACAGCTTCAGAGTGTTATTTTCAAGTTTTTGGGAGGGTACCGCTATCTTGCCCGAGCAAGGTACAACACAGCTCTGGTTGCGCACATAAGCTACTGTAATCTTACGGTACGATACTACTTTGTAGCCGAAAGTGATGACGTCAAGCCTGCCACGAGCTAGAAGTGCAAGAAATGATTCTTATTTCCGGAAAATTTGTGATAAATTTGTAGAACAAAGAATCTTGGTTTCTTTGACGTCATTTATGCAAATCTGATTATGCACAAATTATCGTGCAATTTATAGAGCGCAGGTGAAATTTAAAGAAGAAAGAAGCTAGAAGAAATCAAAAACGTTTTCTGCTGTGTTGCATAAATGTATACTGAATAGTGCAATGCATCTTGCAATGGGGCCATCGAAAAAATAACATAATAGTAAAAACTGACTTGTCCTCATTTCTCCTACATTATCCTGGATGGTAGTGAAGATCGATGACGAGCGATTTTCGTCAAAATGTCAGCACTTCTCATAATTCGCCCTTTTCAAATGTGCATTCAGTCGTGTACGACGGATGGTGTTATCGTTGTGATCTCAGTTTTCACAACTTTCTCTTTCATGAGTTTTCCTCGCTTTTTCTCTGCTCAGCTTCTCAGAATAGGCCTTTATTTCTCAGTGTTGACCACTCGAATACAACCGAAAAAATTATATCTCCAGTTGTTGTATATTTCCGTGCTAGAGCGTATTATCATCGTCATTTTAAGCCGAAAATTGTGAATTTTTAGAATGGAGGCTATAGAGTTCAGCCCATCCAAGTTTGGAAGTGTTAGAGGTGAGTTTATTCGCTGTCTTCTTTTTTCGTTGAATATACATCTTAAAAAAAAAGTACGCTACTTCCTTTCTCCTACTTCGCATTCGCATCTTTTTCAAAGCTGCTCTCAATATTTACGACATAGCTGGTCCTAAACTTTAATAGCATCATTTTCTTTTGCTAAGCTAATTATCTCCACGGCTAATGGATGCCTTCGTAGAACAGCTTAGCCTTTTCCTTTGCTTTCATCTTTACTAAAAAGCCTCGCTATATGTACTACCAACTCGTCCTGATTTTCAATTTTTGCATCTTCACCTCGTATATCTTTTTTATGTTCGTTCTATATGCTAGCTTCTAAAAGCAATTTCATGCATTTTCAACTAAGCTAACCCAATAACAAGCTCTGTTCTTCACCTAGGTTTTTTGGAATGACGCCTCATATGTGGTAGAACACGAAAAAAGACATTCTGGGTCCTAAAAAGAAATAGACCTAAAAAGGGAAAAGTTGCTTCAGTGACTTGATCTTTGCCCTATTCTACCTGAGTTTCTTGAATTAATGAATCTGCGATTATTTTGCAATCAAAACATTGTTTGTTTCTTACTGCGTTCTTGCAATATCTAGGTTCCTTTTTATGTAATTTGAAATTACGAAGGAGACCTTACGGTTAAATGAATTTTCTTGAAGATTAAAATTTATGTCCACAAAGAATTCCACCAAACATTTTCTCATTATAGATTTGCACAAGTTTGTTATTACTATGTCTTTTCTTTGCTATTCGTATTATCACAAGATTATCCGAATTTTCCTTATCATATGCGGAATTTTTTTCGTGGAAGATAATGTAATGAGAATGAAATGCTTTGCACTTATAGTTATGTTGGAGAAAATCCTGATTAACTGGGGTTTCTCAGCTATCTGGCGGTGCAAAAAAAACCATAAGTGCTAGATTTGAAGCCCTATGGAATTCTGCAGAATTCGCTGACATATGAGAAAATGGACATAATTCTCTATAATTATGATTTTTTGAGGGACTAATATGGAACATTATGATGCATTTTATTCAAATTCGATATTGTTCTCAACAGCAAACAGATTCGTTTCTAGCTGATGTACATTGAAATAGGTTTTTAGTATTGTGAAGATAGAGAAGCTTTCAAATTGTTCTTTTCCATGGAATTGGTTTTTTCACTAGATTTGCAGCTGAATGATGGCTCTGAATCTCAATTATTCCACATATTTATTCAGCAGTTCTATAAATTCCCATTTATTTGCAGCAAATTTCCTATGCTAGATATTTCGGTCCCCTTTTCTCGCTCTAGTACGACTCGATCGCTATGGAAATTTTCAAATAATTACTCTTCACTCACTAAGCAACAATTGAGAAGACTTTTGTCAACTACATATGCATACATCTACTAATATTGCATTCAACATACCATTAGTAAAACAATAAAACATTGCGAATTTTGTGAACAACGAAATTGGACACTGGCTGTTCGGTTCGTTTGCATTTATGAGTCAGTCACATGCAATGGAATGGAAACATGTTTGAAGAAAATTAAATTCACACAGTGGTGAAAAAGTGCATAATGTGCGGGCAATGTAAATGCATTCTTTACATAAATTAGCGGTTGGTGGCGGTCGGCTAGAGAGTATTTTGGTTTGTTGGAATAGTGAAATGCATTAATAGAGGACATTTAAGGCAGGTATGAGAAATTATGCTGACGTTGGCTTCAGTAGGAGGTATGGGTTCAATGGTTCAAGTGTGATATAAATCAAAACTTTGAGAATCAATAGTGTTACATGCTTGACGTTAGCCTGCGCGATTCAGTGATTAGTATATAATCGCCTAGTAAAATGCGGCGACCCGGAAGCTATTCCAGCTTTCAAGCGAGGAGATTACGGTAGGCAAGCACCGCTTGAGCCAGAACTACTCGTACAGCGCATTTTGAGTGGCAACTCGTCCGGAGCCTATGTTGGCTGAGACCACGGCAGCCGAAGACGAAGCGGTGTGTGAGCTGGCGGCAGGTCGCGACAAAAGTCGCGATCGGCGATCGTTTTTCGACGAAGTCGGGGCCCGCCTACAGGCGACCGAGCGACTTGTTTTCACCTTTCTCGCTCCCCGTCATGCACAACGACGACAACTAGCCGAGCGGTTGCGCGCGCCACCTTTTGAACAGCCAGAGCGAGTGCCGGCCGCTCGTCGCCGCGTCGTCGTCGTCACCGTCGTCGGGTCGAACCTGATCCGAAGCGCTCGCGATCCCGCCGCCGTTCACATCCACCCCCGTGCCCGAACGGTCTCTGGCGAAGATCCACGAACTCCATTTTCGCCCCCGTCGGTGTGTTCGCGATCAATATTCGTGTGGAAAAGAACTGGTTGTGTGGGGCGCTCTGGTGCGTCTTCTGTTTCGTCACTTCACGTCGTCGACGATTCATCGCTGAATAATATCTCCCCCATCGGCAACTGGCGCCCGCCGACACCGCTGCAGCATGCCGCTTCTCGAGCGTTTCTCCGGATGACTTCCGCGCCGCTGACGGCCAATGGACAGCTGCTGGCGATTACCGTTACTCGCCTGGCGCTGGCTGTGGCGCCGGCTGATCGCTCTGCTCTCGTGGCTGTGCGCGAACAACGATGAACAGCCGAATTGTGAGGAAACGCACAAATTACTGCTTGCCAATATTCCCCTCATCGATTTCGGTGAGTTTTTTAGGAATTTTGGCCAAAAATTTTTGCTCGTCAATTGAAATCAGACCTACATACTGATTACCTTTCTTTGCGAATGTCTTCGTCTTTCTATAGTCTTCTACAGTCCTCTTCTTTAGCTAGAAAAAACTCAACCCTCTCTAAGATCAATTTTCTTTGAACTGTGCCCGGCTCTTGTCATTATGCCCATAATTGCCGCCCAGATCCCCATAGAAAAGAGCTGGATGTTCCATAATAATGCACGATGATTATCTTCATTCTAAAAAACACATATAGTTTCTAAATTTTTTTATATAATGTTTGAACAAAACTTTCCCATTGTACCAACTTTGAAGAGCATATGTAACTGTTGTTTACCCTGAAGACAGCAATGTTTACCTTGGTCACTTTCATAGGTGTTCGCTCGCAATGAGGACAACTATGTTCCTAACAGCAAGACAAACACATACTTGAAGAAGTTCTTTCTGACAATCGATCACTTCTTGCGAAATTTTTACGATTTTTATAGGTGCTCTAGTTTGTAGGCGAGGATAGAGTAGAAACGAGAATGTCTGCGCCAAATGGGAGTAAAGTTTTGTTGCCAGCTGTATTCGCTAGTGGTTCCAGCAATTATCCACAAATCCAACAGTAATTTAGCTTCTATAATAAATAGCTTGGAACCTGCTCGAACTGCAGAAAACCCAGGTAGCAGCGATTACAATGGCTTAATCATTCAAGCAGGTTGTTTCTAGGACCTTGCGAGGCTAAGCTCCTAACGCAAAAATAGCAGGTCCTAATCCGTTCTTATTCGACGAACTCAAAGAAATGCTTCCGGTTCTGTTTTTTATCTCAGCAAGTTCGCTCATTGTGTATAAATCCGGAAATGTATGGTCGCAAGCTGGAATTAGTAGTTTTTCGCTGGAAAATTTTCTTCGTGAACGCATTTGCGAAAGTGCCTCAAATAGGCAAAGTCGAAATGACCTAGATGATTGGAGATTAAATAGCTCGAATCAGAGAACCGCGTGCCCAGTTTTCGTTCGACGGCTGATGACCTTGTATGGCACGGTTCACGTGTTCCAAATACTAGCAATTGGTTGAGCAATTAGCCCAACACGTGTTTATCCCAGTTACATTGATGTGACGAAATATAAAGCTTTTCGAAAACAGAGAATTTTCTTGCGTTACAAAATTGTGTTGATCTAACGGCGGACATAGAACCAGCTTTGAGTTTTTTTCAAAATCCTCCTTGAAACTGCAATGATGAAGAGAATTTCGAATGATGGCTTAGACTGCAGTCTTTTATACTGTCCTATTACTTTTCCTAATTGTCAATCTTGCAAAATGTATTGACAAAGCTATAAATCCAAAGTAAACTTTACTGACACTTGTATATCCGATTTATTTTATTTTCTGTCTGAAACTAGTACTAATTTAGAAATATACCGGAATTTGTCTATTACATTCTATCCCCTTAAAATCGAAATGAAAGGCGAAAATTTTTCTGAATTAAGCATATATAATGGTGATTATCTAGAAACGCTATTATTGTGATCTACTTTGCTATGCTCAATAGACTCAGGAAGTATTTTCTAAGCAGAAGTGAAAGTTAAAGAAAAAAATTCGGGAATATTGTCAGAGCTAAAAGGCATTCAGTATAATTCTGCTTTTCCACGGATTTGAAGAAGGATTTTCTTTCTTTATTTTTACAAAATATTGTGTAGTTCTGCAATCGAATAGAGCATTAGTCTCGGGCTTGGACATTTTATGCTCTTAGAGCTTATTAGTAATTAAATGAGATTGCTCGAATCATAAAAGTTATCAGAATATTTGGAGAATAGTAGAATCTTGGTAAAGAATCCACTATTATTTGTGTTTTACACATCTGTTCAGAAAGGTTCACTTCTTAAATTTTTTTGTCTTATTTATTTACTTGTTTTTTTTTCGAATTTGAGAGTTATTTTTTCTAAACGCGGCAAACTATTATCTCAATAAAGCTATGCAAAACCAGAACGCAGAAAAGCTGCTGTGTCCACAATTTGTGGAAACCCTGAGTCATTTCTTTTGCAATAGCTATGAGCACTACGGACTTGAGTAAACAGTTATCTGGTCAGATTTACCAAAGAAAATTTTGCAAAGATAACAAGATACAAGGATCAGGGCTCGGCACAGAGGGCTTGGTAAGCAAACTGGATATCGTTTTTGGGACAAAAAGCAAAGGAGGTATCGTTTTGAGGCCGAAAAGACACAAAAATTGCGACGTTTCTTAAGTCGACGTTTCGTTTCATCATGGTTTTTTATACGTTTAAGGTTTTGGGGTCAAAAGGGACGACTTCGTAAAAATTCGCGAAAGTCGAGGGAAGCTTCGTTTTTTGCATTTTCCAAAACCCCCCTCGTGCTGAGCCCTGAGCTCTATAGATTCGAATAGTTATTGATATTGATTAACCAAACCCATCGAACGAAACTTTGGAAGGAAAATAGGATCCGTTGACTTGAAAAGACAAATTGTGACGTTTTTGCGTAACAACTCTTTCTTGAAAATCCTTCTGCGCGGTTTGAAGGCAACCTTTACCTGTGGGGCGCGTTTCCGCGCTCGTGAACTCAACACAAAACGAAGCAAAGACCTTGACGCAGCCATCAAACGTTGAGTTACGAGTGACCAGAGCGAATAGAAGGCGTTTGTTCAATGAGCAGCCACACGTTCGAACTGTTCCACTCTCAAGGATTCGGCCATCAAACGTCGCATTTTGGCCTTCGTAGAGCCAGAACAATCAACGCGAAAGCACAGACCGCGCGGACGTGTTTCCCCATGGTAAAACTCAATGGGGTGAAAGTGATCTCGGGGTAACAGAGCGATAATCGCCGCTCGATTCGCTGAGCTTACGATTGATTCTTTTTTGACGGCTTTCTAATTGATTCTGAGGGTATGCAGCCCTCATATTCGCTTGCAAAACTCGTAACTTATAGAAACCGGACACCTAACGAGGTATCAAGCGCGCATGCGTTAACGAGCCTAGTTTTTCTTGCACGTAGCTTGCAAAAGTTCGGCTGAAAGGCTTCACTTCGAGATGTCGGGGACGAGCAAGTGATGAAAAGAAGGAAAGCTTACGAAAGACTGTGTATTTTCTTCCACATTCAGCTCTGGCATCGAATAATCAAAGCTTTGACTGGATTTTGCAATATACCTCATATTCTTACCGTATCTCTCAGAAATAGAAAAATTCCGCAAATTTTTTACGGAAATACAAGGAAAGGACACTAACTTAAGCTGGCCTTTTAAAAAGGGACATACATATTTGGACTCAACTTGAGACGCCGATTCCAAATATGCTGGTTCTAGCTGCTGTGCATCATTCCGAAACGAGTTATTGGCTTTTTATGTGCGAAATTTGTGTACGTACCGGCTGTTTTCTCATGTTGAGTAGCATGAAAATCACACATATAAATATGCCAGTAACTCGCTTCCAAAAGGCGATCAGCAACTATAAACAGCGTGTTTAAAGTACGTTCGAAGCTGAATTCCAATACATGTGTTCCTTTTCGAAAGTCCACCTTAATTTTGTATCCTTCCTTTTTGAGATATATTCTTTTGAGTACTTTGATTGAAAAAAGTATTATTCACTCTTCAGGCACATTTTCCAAGGTGCTGCATCGTGTATATTATACGGGAGAAAAATTCGCGCAATATTTGCCGAAAATTTCGCTGAGTCAATCGAAAGCTCAAAATCAGAGTTGCTGTGCAATCTTACCGTACACCTACAGTATTTTTTGCAGCGCAATGTGCTGAAAGATTTGCTAAGCTCAAGCTTCTCTCCATTTGAAATTTACTCCCTTTCAAAGAATTTGCTTCAGTAGAAAACTCGCATATATTTTTTAAGGTTTGAGCGGTGTTATAATATCTTTAGAAGCTCTTACTATTTGCGTCCATCGCTCAAATTTTTCCTCCGATGGTAAACTATAGATTCCAAGATAAGTGTGTACTTGATTAATTGCCTTTCTCACTTTTTTCCTTTCCCAAGTCGTCGGTTCCAGCTTCCACGTAAGAAAAAAGTGTCAGAAAAGCGACCTCTAAACCACTCACTCACTACTTGTGAGATTGCACAAATTGAAGTTCTTATTTCCAACTTATGTTTGAATTTCTATTTTTCGAGATGCAAAAGAGTCAAGTAATGCAAGTGAATGACATCAGTAATATAAAATAAATCATGGGGATTGATAATAGGAGAGGTATAGATAAGATAAGATAAGATAAGATAGGTAAGATATTTTCGTTTCCATCAAATTCACATTTTGCATGCAGTATCCTGTCCTGGAATCCTGTAATTTGCTCCTAATGTATTTGATTCAGCGGTATGTATTCTTACTACCAACATAAATTAAAATTTGTTTATTTGAATAAATATTCAAACTGGACTATTTTGAAAAATGTCGTAATGAGACTGTTCAAAAATTCTTGAAATTATTACAGTAATTTTATCGGCATCATGTTTGATTCTTGTGATATCATACATTAGGTTAACGATTAAGCACCAAATTTTGAAATGTCGTAAATTAAATAATTTTGTTGAATTCAACATAACTCAGAAAGAGAAAATCATGAAAGGAATAAATCGTTTTTGATTCCTGGTCTCTAAAAGTCCAAAAAATTCAGTTTCTTGATAACGTTTTTAACCTTTTTTTTGCAGCGAGCAATCTGTGGTGTTTCGAGGTTTTTACTGATAGTTATACTTTTCACATTTTTTAACTCGACATTCAATTCTGTTCACAACAGAATATCTAATACGCATAGTCAAATGGAACACTTATGCAGGTTATAAAAAATACAAAATTCAAATTAAAACAAACTGTTTTGAATACTTTTGGGTAAGTTTTTAGCGTTTAATAATGCAAGATTTACGGACCACCTGAAAAGACGAAATACTTCCTTATTTTCGTGGCAGACCATAGTAATAAATCTGCATTATAAACCTCTATATATCTGCTGCGAAAGCAGCTGATCTATCTGTGTACAAATTTCTCAAATATTTGTCTTTCGGGACTAATGAATTTCCGGCTTCGTTTCAAAGGATCCCGAGTAAACAATGAACTATATTCAGTTACCGTTTCAACTGAGATAGGGCAAGTTTTTTGATCTCGCTAAAGTTTGATTATCTGGATCAAAGCGGTTGCAAGATGAGCTAAAAGCAGGGCTCGGCACGAGCTGGCACCAAGGAGTTTTCAAAACGAAGTCCCTTTTGATCTTGAAAACTTCGTACGATGTCTCCTTTGGCCCTGTACCCTAAAGGTTAGAAAAACGAAACGTCGACTAAAGAAGTCGCAATTTTTGTGTCTATTCGGCCACAAAAACGATATCTCACTTGTTTTTTGTCCCAAAAACGATATTCAGCTTGATTCAATGCCAGCTGTGCCGAGCCCTGATTAAAAGTACATAAGGTGTTCATGAGGATTCTTTAACTAAGCTAACCACAACGCTGTTCTGGTTGAGAAAAGTATGTCACAATCTCAAATTCCTGTACAAAGCAAAGATATACATAACTAACATTCAAAAGACTTTTCACAATAGCGACTGCGAAGCAAAAAATAATTTCAAGATGGGCATCTTTCAATCACTAAAAGTAAAATTTGAGGTTTTTTGCAGTGTCTAGTAGCGGTTCAAGAAATTTCGCTCAGGGATTTTTGATTAATAGGGGTGGCGCTAGCTGCGCCCTGAAAAATTATTTGGTAAGTTTTTAAGGGACTTATGACTACGAATTTTTTCGAAAAAAAGCGAAAAACTTTACAAAGCCATCAAAAAATTATTTTGATCGTATACAAGCATAAAGTCGCTTGCGTGTTTTTGTAACTCGTGTAACTTTCAAAAATTTCTTGACACAGACTCGGGGGGGGGGGGCGTATTCCTTCCACCGTCCCCCGCTGACAAGAAATTCCGACTTTAGTCGATGTTTCTCTCAGGGTACATTTTGCACGTTCGGAAAATTACCTAGACATGAATTTTTTCCAGCTAAGGTCGTCTGCTAGACACGGGCGAGTATGCAAGTGAGCTTGGCGTCATGCTGTTTTTGATACAAAAGAATCTTTTTCTCGTGAAAACTTGTATGACTTTACTTTCGTTGAGAAGGATTGCGAAGGCGGTGTGTCACAATGGTGTACGATATTCTATTATGGATGGCGATGAATCTTTGAGAAATCACACTACATTTTTCAAATTGCTATATAACAACATTGAGCATTCCGCTTTTGACTTGTGCTATATCTACCCTATTTTCACGAATATAAGACGCACGTTTTTCGAATTTTCTAAAGAGCAGCTCAGCCGCTTCAGTGTTTCAAAAAACGATCCGTATGCGATACAATTCTTTTAGGCAATACAGAGTATCGTATGTGGTTCTTTGGTCGCGATATCCTTTGGCGTGTTTGGGCTGGACGATTTTAGGAAGATAACACCCTGCGTCTTGTACTCGTGAGATTAGGATAATCCCAATTTCTGAAATCTATTCCTGCTGCTCTCGTTTGAATAATGTTTCAAGCAATCAGATTGACCCTGTCTTCTAATGATTTCAAAATTTGAAAAAATTTCAGTCTTGAATTTTTTGTCATAAGTACTGTCCCGAGCCATGTCAATGTTACATGAGACTTTTACAAAACGAAACTAGGTTGATTCTCAAAGCACTAGAAAGTCATGCCTTACTGCGGTAAAATAATTTGATCATAAATTACGGGGTTGAAGAGTTTGTGAGAACATTATGGATGCCACATGATCGCGGTCAAATTACTTTGCCGGAAAAGTTAATCACTTTCGACCATGAAAAAGATGTGTGCAAATAATGCGACGTATACAATGCACTTGGAATGGTTTATTGAAAACTTTTACTCAGCTCATTTTTCACTGAGGGTATCATAGATAACGTGCACATTGTTTTTCAAATCTTTCAAATCTTCAAAAATGTATCATTTCAATCGGCTGCTTGAACATTTATGCACGAAAGAATAGAAATTTCGGAGCTCTTCATTTTGTATCATTACCGTAGGAACTCTTAAATAGCTCCATTGCAAATTAGCTTTTTCGGGTTTTCAAAACACTATTTTAGACTGGAAAATTTGCTTTGAAGTTTTAGGGATTCAAATCAAATATTTTTGGAAATTTTTGTGAAAGCCTTCGGGTGCTCAACCTTTCTCGTTCAATGGATGAGCTGCTGGTACGATGCACCTGGGCTAACTATACACTGAGCTGAGAATTACGGTCTAGTGCTCCATATTCGTTTTCGACGTCCCCCTTACCATAGTGCCACCGCAATAAAAAGAGTTCTATATTTTATTTATGCTCTAAGTCTAAGTGTTGAAACAGTGGTACCTGAATGTACCCAAAGGTTCGTGAAAGCTTATAGGACAAGAGACTTATCAACGCCCAAACAGTAATAGCTGCACTTCCCCTTCTCCGAGAATGGGTCACGAAATTTTTGAAAGTTACTTACATGACTTATAAAATTCAAGTGACTTGTTTTTACATGTAAATAATTTTAAAAAATTCCCCAAAATTTTTAAAAGTTGTTTACATTTATAGCCAATCCCTCCAATCCAAAACCACGCTCTTTGTTGAATTTCTGGGGTTTTTGAACCCGCAATAGTTTTTGTGTTTTTTACGCCGTGCATCTGTATTCCGAAAAAAATTTTGTCGTCTTCCCCCCTCCCCCCCCCCCCCATCCCCAAACAGAGCTCTAGACCCGCCACTTCTCTGTAGATACCAAAGAACATGGTCAAAATTCGGAACTGTTGAAGTAAATAACTTCACTCGTAATGATTCGTTTTCAACTGTGTTTCTGCCTCGAGTTGTTCTTAAATATTCAGTAGGCATATTCATAGAAATTTTTGCAGTTTAGTTGCTCATCTGTATCTCGGCCATAGTACTTTTCCGTAGATAAAATTATATGGGTTTCTTGAAGTTGTACTTTTTTTCTTTATACATCTCTATTTTACATACTATACTCAACTATCTGCATGGCTTTTCTTCTCTTTGATGTTGGCTCACTGAAATTTGCAAATTTCATTTTATGCCCCGGAATAATCTAGTGAGAATGCGATTTTTTTCTGCGATATTCCAAAAGTCATATCCATTCGTAATTAATTGTTCAGATAAAAAGGTTGTGTCGAAAAATATGCCAAAAAACTTTTTGATTGGGGCTATTATTTTACAACAGTATACTAAAAATTAAGAAAAAATTGTTTATCACACATAGAAGGCTCCCAAATATAATTACTCCAAATATTTTTTCTCTACAAATTGCTAATATGTTCGAAACATGGAAAATTCGGTCCTATAATCGATTGAAGATGATATTAGCGGGAGAAATTCTTTTCATAAATGGGCTAACTTCTTTTCTGGAAGTCGGGAAACAATATAGTATGTTAATAGACGTTGGACATGTAGTGTTGAATTATTATAAACTCTATATGTGAAGGAGTAGGGGAGACGGGGGGGGGAGGGGGAAGAACACGTAATTTGCGAACAATATCGCATTTGACCGCGCTGTAGGTTTGGCTGAGTTCATAAGAACTATGTAAATTCTTAACTAAGCGCTACAATTTGGCCTCCTAAATGTTTTCTTCTGCATCTTAATCGCAGCTATTCTTCTAGAAGTTGCTAATTTTAGCCCTAGTAACCCTTTTAATACGCCATTCGCACTTCTTCAGCTGTGAGAACTTTGTTTGTTTATGTTGAACCTCTGTATTGAAGTGGAATGTTTTCGAGAAGAGGGATGAGAACTGGATTTTAGTATGGATAGCACAACCAGATGTGCTTGTCACTTGGCTTACTTCCACAACGAAAATTATAAACAATAACAACGATCTGAGCAAGTTGAGAAAATGTGTTGTCATTAATTGTTAGGTGTAGTAGATTGGGAATGCTAGATAACAATCAAAATCAAGCAAAGATATATCTCCCAACCAACTTGATTTCTACTATTTTTCTATCTATCACACCTAATACAAGCTTAGCAAGGGAACCTGCCAAATCCAGTATATCCGGTAGTCTTTGGTATTCGTTAAAAGAAGTTAAACCTGCACATTATAAAGTTCCCAAAATTATTTTGGGTCGCAGGAGAATGGATTCCTTGTTCTTTTTCTATTAGAAAAAAATTGGAGTCAAATTGTAAACAAACAGGCTACGCATGCTACGAAGGCAAATTTCAAAGGGTTTGCTATACCTGAATTAACTCTTGCTCAGAATTTTGCTAAAATTTTCATAAATGAGCTTTGAAAAAATTTTGAAATTGCATACACTTTAACTTCTATAGGCAAAGCATAATCTGCACCGGTTTCCCTCGCATGGACTCCGATCCATTACCAGAAGAAAACATATTTTTAAAATTTTAGAAGGGTGTCTTTTGATTGTTATAATGCTTTAGTAACTGTAGCTTTCCTTCTTTTGAAAACAAATTAGTTTACTCTACTTGATTCTCATACAATTTAGAAAAACCCCGCAGACCTCAAAGTATGTAATGTAATGCTTTACTAATAAAATGGGAAGAACTAGAAGGATTGCTCATCAACGGTTAAATTTCATCTCCCCTTCGTTCTTCATTAACATCGAAGACAAAGAGCCAATTGTTGCAGCAAATGATGTGAACCGTAAATTCAGCACACAACTGATTATCGTTCTATCTTTCCGCGAATCACAATATCATAGTCGGTGAATTCCAGAAAACAAAGGTTGCTACGTTTAAATGAAGCCATTCTTGAAATAAAGGTGCTTATTATTTGTTGGAGTCCATTGACCTTGAACAATGACTAAATCAGACTAAAGTGGAATGCCGCCTTTAATTCTATAGAAATTCTTTTGTAGAACATAAAAATTTTGTGCATCCTGGAAATTTTTTTTGCAAGTTCCATGAGCTGCATTGCTCCATGAAGAAACAAGAGATCTAAATACCCTGCGATTATTCATAAACAATCTTTGGTTTATAGATTTAATTAACAAAAAAATTTTTTGCTATGTATTATTTGCTTTTGGGAAAAGTTCCTCTTGCACTGCATATACCTGAGCATTGAAAAAATCTCTTGCAGGAACCTGTATTCGTAAGCTTACCAAACAAAGTCCAACGAAAATAAGTTTTTTTTTTGTGCTAGAACTTCTTCCTCTACCGTAATCCTACATCAACATTTCGCGCTATGCAGTTTAAAATGAGCTTCCAAAACATTGGTCATTCTTGGAAACTGAATTTTATGAAAGAGTTGTCTTAGATCAGACATGGGTGAGGGTATAGTTGAAGTCTCTGCATGCTCTGGGAGAGTTCTGCAAATTTAGAAATACATAAAACATGAACGGAATAGTTATGTTATCTTGAGATAATGGATTGTCTAAGAAAGAAACGAAAGCTGAGTTTATCGCTGGTAATCGAAATTATATTTGAATGTTGATAAGCTCGTTTCAAGATTCATACAAAATAATCAAGACACGTTTTGTGTGGTTACGTTTCTTCAAAGTTTTTTTTTATTAGACCAAGTATGTCAATGCGTTCTGAACATAGCTGAGATACTAACCAATCGCTCCCACAGGAAATAGCTATCCCAGCGCAATTGCATACTTGAATCGGCTTGCTACGCTACAACATTACAATTCTTGCCAGAGAAGCTAGCTATTCATAGCGCGGAACTTCCAAACAGTGTATTCATCGTTAAGCAACGCTGCCTGAACATGTAGCTGGCGGTGATTCCAGCCAGACAGCATTCCACATCTGTCCCTCGGCTGATAGTGTGCGACGGATAGCCGGGGCCTGAGTGACCGTGGCGGGCGCGACTTGGCCAGTGGCCGCTTCATAATTGAATCATGGATGTGCAAAAATGTCACTCAGTGACGAGCGTGAGAGACGCGCGGATTGGTCTGGATTTGCGTGGTCGCGGAGGAGAAAGGGAACGACGAGAGCGAGAGTGGCAAGAGATTGGCCGTCCACTGCTTGAGAAAATCACCCTTGCCCCCCAACGAAGAAGATGTGCGCTCGCGCGCGCGCGGAGAGCGTCTCTGATTGCGGAGATGTTATCAGAAAGTCCGCGCGCGACGCAGTGCTTCCCGCGCGGATGCGCAGTGCATACGCGCGCGGAAAGAGCGCGCTGATTAGAGAGACGCGCTGCGCGCGGTCAGTGATGGGCGGGCGGACCAGCGGCGGCGGCCACCAGCGCCGGGACTCTTTCAGCGCCGCGGCGCTACGTCTGTAGCTTCCTGTACTGAACAGCTGATTTCGCTCGCTTGACAGTAGCTGGCTGGTGGCGATGAGACGAGTTTCCGCGTCACCGTGGTACACTCAAAGTACCTACTCACTGAATATAATTCCTGAAGAACATATTCCCCCAATTGACTATGAGGGTAGGTCTCTCTCTATGCTGATTGATGTTTTTTGTCGATACACCCGGTAACCCTTGTAAATGTTTGATGTTATCGAACCAGTCATGATCTTGAACTAGTTTACGCTCTCGTCAAGCTACATATGCGAATATTTCTCGGGGTTATAGGTCTACAACTTCTAATCTTTTTGCGCTGGTGATGCTCTAAAATACAGAATATGAGCTCGGTCAATGGCGTTGGATCTGCTCAAAAGTTGCTATCTGATGTTGTGATGTGATGATTTTCTACAAGTACTCTTTTGAAAGTCCTAATGTTGCGAGCTTCTTGGCACAGTTTCTATAAAATCTAGCAACTTCTTCAGGACTTCTTTTACTTCAAATTTATAGGTGAAAAGTAGAAATTGTTCAAGGCCTTGGTTAAATCTTGTTGAAGCTTAGACTACTATTCCATTCTGACATTCCTCTTTGACTTTGACTTTCTTTTTTTTCCTCCCAGGGTTTTCAGCTGTGGCAAAATATTTTCATCTTTGAATGGCTCCATAACGCGAGATCATAGCTTTGCTAAACAAATAAGATTACTGGATCGTCTATGCTTGAATATATGCGTATAATACTCGTTTCGCAAATTGCTAATCATTCTTCTTACTTTCTGATCTGCAAACTATTCGTCATGCTTTTCTTTCTGCGGTAAGGTATAATAGTAGCTTTCATCCTAGGAGTGCAGCTAACGTTCTTCTTTTAGCCGTTTTTTCCTCGGATTTTTTCATAGTTAGCATTTCCGCTTTACTGCAGATTCGTCGTGAGCAAAACATAAATCATGTTTGTTAATATCTTAGTCATCTGCTGCTAATTTCTCCTCCGCACTAAGAGCATCTGACCGCCGGAAACGCGGGCGTAACGTGAGATAACATCAACAACACGACCACGACCCCATTCAGAACTTTCTAATGGTCTTCAATCTTCGAGAATTTTTTTATTGGCGGGAAAATCAATTCACCATTTATTATGTTGGGAATATTGCAATCATAGAAATGTAGCGCAAAGAAACTGCAAGTAATGCTAGCAGTAAGGTTTTAAATTTTGTTGAATCTCGTTAAAAATGGCACTTACACCTCTGCACTGAATATTTTCATTTGCGGTGCAAAAGTCCCGTAAAAACCTCCAATCGTCATGCCATTTACGCTGCTACCAGTACGAGGTGAGAGCAAGGTCATACGGCGCACGCCAGTTTAGTTTATTACTTACTAGTACAGAAAGTCGGAAACATTCCATACATGTCGATTCTGATAGAATATTTACATTAATTACTGAGAATAGGGCGTGTGAAATCGTGGGAGCTATACTAAGCAGGAAAAAAATTCGCAGTTACTTTCTCAGTCTCCACATTTATACATCTAAATTTGACATAACTTTATTTTAATTCAGAATAAATGTCAAAACCACCATCAGGTGCAAAAGATATCTTTAACAGTGAAATTGAAAAGAGTCATTTTTGTGTGTGGATGACCAAATACAGAGCAAAACCACTTGACTTGTCTAGTTCGCGTTTTATTTCCACTTGAGCGATGTCGCTTTAATTATCGAAATATTTTCGGGTTTTCTCACTTGCTTTCGGAAGATTTTCCGTGAAGAGTTTCATTTTCCTTCATTTCACTGTAAATTGAAGGGGGAAAATGTTTAAAGGCCATTATCTCCTGGGCGTTACATCGTCAACATTTCTCTTTCTCGAATCAATATGAAACTAAGATACATCAAATTAATAAAAGCTGTAAACTACTCGAATAATTCGAATTTTCTCTTCACGAATCAGACGCAGAGTAGCCAAATCTTTCGGAATCTCCAAAAAGCGCTTTTCGTGAACCTTTTCACACCAATTTTACTGTAAGAGAAAAGACTTGCTGATTTTTTGAAAGTCAGCTTACCTAAAAATGACTGTTTCTAAGTTTGCTATACATAAGTTTTTCCGGTAATTGTTTCCGTTTTTACAAGCATATATTCTTCTTTATTATAACCTTTCAACCGAGAGTATCCTTTACTCGCTGAGATACGGGAGCCCAATTGTTAATCGGTTTGAGTCGTCCGATTCGGTGTACCGGGCATTGTTTTCGTAGTGAAGCACTCGTCCACTCTCTTCACCGATCGGGACGAGATTTCTCGTCGACACAACTACGTATGTAGAGTCGGCAACATATTTACTCTAAAGCTGCGCACAGCCCCGACCGATGTCGTCGGCCCGGCCCGTCCACAATTGTACGGGGGGGGGGGGGGGAGTGAGGGGGGAGGCTAGCGTTCACGATGTGTTCAATGAGAGATAGTATCGGACAACAAAAGGAAAATACGACTGTTGGCTCGCGACACAAGAGGATTTAGCCTTAGCGCCAGTCGGATTTGTCGCGACTCGGTCCGTGTGTTGATAGCTCTTCCGATTGCTCACGATGAAAACAGCGTGAGGAACGTCGGACGGCATAAAAAAATTCGAAAAAGTCTTGCGGCTATTTGGTTCTTACGATGAAGTCGTGTTAGGTGAATAGCTGAATGTTTGCGAAACGTTTTTCGTGACGCTCTCGTAAGTTTTTGCCTCGCTAATGCGGAAGAATTTGAAATTGACAAATTAGCTCCATTGCGAAAATGTTTCCTAAATGTCCTCCAGTATATTAGTTAAATTTATTTTACTATTTATTCATAAGCTCTTAGCATCGGTGTTCAATCAGAGGAGACAATGTAAGCTAAGAAAATTCAACAAATTCGAAAAGGAAAATCAGAAACAGAGCCTAGAAATGAGCATAAATCGTTGAATCAGCGAACTTTCTTTGACCGTTATTTTTCTCCAAGAAAGGCAGTAGTTTTTGAAAGCAGAAAACCCGATAATCGAACTTGTCTACTCTCATGATGTGGGATCAGAAGGAGGTTGCTGGGTCAATTAGCGATATAATTATAACCAGCTTTTATATCTCGTCATTGTATAAATGCAAATCTATTATTTCGTCACCTTTCCTTTATAACGTACATTCTTTTCGTGTGTGGTCATTCCGCACATTAAACAGTTTTTAAAAGTTTGATTCAGCTACCTGTCTTGATTTCACTTCTCATTATAAACAAATTTTTCCTGCTTTTCAAACAAAAAATTTTTGTTGCAAATTTTGGTGCGAATGATGTTTATTCTGATGATGTTCACGATAAGTGCACCAAATATTCTTATCCCAAAAAGAATCTCCTTTCACTTTGAGCGCAAAAATCGAAAGGGCGCTAAGGTGTTTTAGATGTTTATCAACTAATGGTAGGGCTGTGCGTTATTGAAAGCTACCTATGTATTTGGTTGCATATGTCCTTAGTGTAGAGCTAACTTTAGAGCTCAGCTGACTTTTGGGAATTCTTGATGGACTAGATGTCAACGTTGGTATATGCTTCTGTCAGTTTCGATGATTTCAGATGTCATCCACAAGGACACATGCGAAACGCTGGATCGTCGAGGGAAGCCTTTGGCGGCTTCCGCTTACAACTTGACATCGTCTCAAGCCATTGCTATCGATGGACCGATCGAGCACAATGAGGCTGGATCTCATTTGGCGCCACTCACAATGAGACGATCTTGTCATGACATTTCGACACCACGAACATCCAGTGATAAAGCTGTGAGTGACACTGAGCTCATCTTGTCGCGCGCGCGCGCGTTTGCGACGCGGTTGCTACAGTAATGACGCATGAAAAAAGCTCGTGAAAGACTCATTTAAAAGCAATAGAGGTCGTACGGCTATGATAAGAACTCGTACGTGCTCGAGAATCTCGTTTTCTCATAGTTCTTGACACCAAGTCAATAACACGAAATCGTGAAGTCCAGTGGTGGCTTTTCGCTGATCATAATCCTGCACTGGTTTAAACTGGATCCGATTACGAAAAGAGCTCATCTTTTCATTCTCCCTGATGACACATTCATTTTGACGATCCGCAATGGTTTGGAAAGGTGATTTAGTTTTTGCATGCATAGTCGGCAATGTTTGAGAAATTTCGCAAAGCTAGGATTTCAAGGCGCTAATGTGGCCGCTTTCACTCAGTCGATACTTCTCACGATAAAAAATGCAAGTAGATTAGAGGAGAGTTTGCAACAATTATAAAAAAAATTCAAGGTCATTTTTCAAGCCCTAGTTTTTGCCAGAGTTGGTTTGCAAATTGTTTTTTATGATCTCGCAATCAATGTAATCCCATTTGAGTTGGCTTGAGCTTGATGCAGTATGAAGTAGAAACTTGGATAGCATGTTTCAGTTTCCTGCAAAATCCAATTCCTTAGGGAAATTCTGGGCGCCAGGAAATCACAGTCTCTTTGCGCCGATAGAATACATGATAGGCAATGGTCTATGAAAGGAATGCATAATAATAGCTAATAATGCCAAAAATCTATGCGGCCTTCAGATGTCGTAAGTAAAATGTATTCAGTTCGTTGCAGACTGTTTAAGACTAATTTGCATCACATGTACGTAGGTTGTAGGAAGTTAGTAAGTATGGGTTGGGGAGGGGGAGGGATTGTGAATTTTTAACCTAGTGTTCAATCACATCTAGCACGACAGTCGTGGAAATCGTCGTAAAATATTTGCTAATGATTCGGAAACACAACAAATTCATCGCCCTATCAAGTAAAACGCGCTTCAGTTGAATGAACACAGCGATGAGCATACTTCTTCTTTTCTTCCCAATTATTCAAAGCATTTTCAACATAGGACGATTTCAATTCCTAGCGAGTATGCTCTACTCCAAAAAAAGTCGTATGATTTGGCAATGAATTTTCCTCTAAGCTTTCGATGTTAGTTGCCACTAGCTTTGATAAGATTCCTATGTTGCATAACAGAATCTTTCCGAGCCTACAACTCTAGACATTTTTACGACTTTGCTTATTTTCCAAAAAAATAATGTGCGCAAGAGGAAACCTAACGCAGGTAACAAGTCATGGGGACTGAATATTCGAAACGAAGTTGGAACTTTTCAATGATTTGTGTCGTGTACCAAATTTTTAAACCAAACCATGGCAGTCGTCAAGGGCAGAGAAGGATTCCGGTTACGATTTGAGCAGCATTTCTATCTGTCAGAGGATGATTCCGAGTATAGTTTTGATAAAAGCAAAACGCAGATTATCATTGCTAGCGCTGAATTTCGATATGAGGGAAGTTTTGTGGGAAAGTATAGAAAAAGTCGCATAATCTCTCTCGTAGATCACAAAACTGACGCCTTTTATGTATTGCTCGAAACCGTAAGAACAAAGTGCTCAAGTCAACAAATCCCACATTTAGAGTCCTCAAATAATGCTATATACAGGCATAAAGCATAAAGCATTCTGCTTGTTGGTAAGCGTCGAAACAATTAACGATTGAGAAATACATGAGTTTGTAGTGGAATTATCGTTTTAACCTAGAATTACTGCTGATTGGGTTGCTTCGCAAATCAGATATATCAACCTGAGCTATTTATTCAAGGTAGATAGAAACAACTGCTTGTCTGCAAATTCTTTTCTTTGAGAGCAATGACAAAGCAAAGAGATAGAATGTTGCTACTTACCTACTGTTACTGCAAAATTGCCAAGCATTCATTCGTAATGCTCAGCACATTTCGTTCGCTCGTCGTCTCTCAAGATTCTTTATATCATTGCATTAATGTGAGCTTTTATGAAACATATATTTAGTTTTTTTCAGGTTTTCACAAAAATTTCCATTATCGAAGGGTCTCGGATTTTTTGATGGCCGTCTCATTTGCCGCTATTTTGGAATATTTAATAATAATAATTATCTTCTCCTTCTTCTTGTACCCCCATAAATATCTTGCATGCCTGTATATGGAAAAGATTCATCCATAAGCAGCACGAATAGTAATAAAATAAACTACGAAAGTAACCCTTGATTTCGCGATGAAAAATAATTTACATGGATTGTAAAAATGTGCAAACGACTTGTTTGTACTTGTAAATGTCGAAATAATTCTAAAACTTTTTGAAATTCAATTTAGCTCTATAAAAAAAATTTCTCGGGGCGTGGTGTTAGCCGCAACCTTTTTTCTGAAATTTTGGGGCTATGGGCTCGCAAAAATTGGTACGCAGCTGCTATATATCTATTCAAATAAGTTCCATGCTTTCTTGTTTCCGAATGTGGACAGTTGATTGAAAATCATAGCCTGAAATGATGTTGTGGTGATCCCAGGTTTGTGGGGTTTGTATCTTATGATCCTAATAAATTAGCGCAAATTTGATTTGCAAGGAATTAAACATGAAAAGAAAATTTTTTCGCATAACCTGATGTACTCATGAGTAGTAGAGTAATCAGTGGTGTGTAGTTTTTTTCAAAGATTAATATATCAGCTTATGACCTCGAAAGGAGACGGTTTGCCGTACCGAACACATCTTTACAATTATTTAATTTATTTGTTTTAGACCGAGGCAAACATCGACTTCACTACCACAGGACCACAACGGATAGCGGTTGGTATTAAATGATAAAGTCATGAATTTCCCTTATCTATCAATTTCAGAATTTCTTCTCACGACCATTCAGAGGAATCCCTCTGAAGAGAACAAAAAGCGTCAGTAAACTCGAAAAAGTTGTGCAACCGTAGTGAGTTCCTCATTTTTCTTTCATTTTCCTAGTGATGAGTGATGTTTGCGAGAGAATAAGTGAAAAAAGCGAGAAGCGGCACACTAAACCCTCCTGAGAGACGGAGGAAATGATGGAGTCAATGACGCAAAAGTGCACAAAATCACGATTCACTGCTTAAACGAGCTGCTCTGTCCTTGAGGATTTGGCTAGTGTATTTGCCGACGTTGATCGTTTCGGACATTTTTTCTACTATACAGCCGTCCTTGCCTAGCGTTTAGGTCGTTTTTTTGTCTTGAAGGGATCTATAGCCATGAAATTCCTGGCTCAGAACAGGTGGTTAATTTTTGCTAGAGGAGTTCAGGGTCTTTTCGGGATGTGACATCTGGCATTTTCCGCCTTCAATTCAAAATGGGTGCTCGGCATCTATAATTTCTTTGTGCCATTTTCTCAGTTTTTGAAGATTTGAATGCATGACAAGATGTTACAGATTCTGCAATTATTCGATAAGGAAATCATGCTGTATGTCTATTAGAAAGATAATAATTCTACTTGTAATACGGTAGTTTTACAGTGATATTGCGATTTAACCATTAGTAAAACGAGAAAAACCAGTATTGGAGAAATGCATCTTACATTATGTATAGGAAATGTACTCTTTTATTTTTATTAATGTGGATAAAACAAAACACTTTTATCAATGATATGAATCCATCCTTAGTTGATAACATTTTTGACTATATGTAGTTCAATAACGGAATTCTCCTCTAGTGCCACCATCTCAGAGAAGTGGAAAACTTCTGATAGAATGTACACCACAATTTACAAACCGTAATTCCCAAAATTCTGGTAGAGTTTTTCACAAAATGTATCAGAATTTTGGGAACATCGTGTGAATATATCCAAAGTAACACCTTTTGTTATGTTTCCATCAAAAATTCTACGCTCTTCCTTACCACAAGATTTGTTTTTGAAAAAGACGATGTTTAAAATGCGAGAAAATTCAAGAAACAAAGGAACGACCGTATTTTTTCACGCGCTAGTATTGTTTGCATCGCAGGTGCACCACATCACCATTTAATTATACTGCCCTTACCATAGTACCATAGAACCATTGTGAAAATGTATTTAATGTACTTTTATGTCTACTTAACGTACGGAAAAATTTTCGCTGAAATTCTACTTTGCTTCGGCTACGAATTTTGTACTAATTCGTATAATTTTGTACTAATTTAACGCATATATGCACATTGGATTTTTTTGTAGAAAATTTAGTGACGATTTAGTTTGCAGCAATGGCTTCGATTGATCATTTATGAATCATAGAAATTCCAGTAGAACAGCAGTGGCACCGATCATTTTCTCCAATGACTATTTGCATGTACTTTCGATAGAGCAGCGCGTCCTAATCCTTGCGAGGCACTTAGGCGCTGCCTCAAGCGACGAAATTGAATTGTGAATATGAGATTTTGAGCAGAATTACCACTTCTTATCACCATCATCTATTAGATTGTTGATGTTGATTTGATTTGCGTTTGTCTCGCCATTATTTAGCGCTATTTCGTTGCAGAATACTATTATCCTGCTCTCATTGTCAGTCTCACTAGTGAACCAGTAATCTAAAGGTGCTAATTGAAAGAGCGTTCGCTTCGAGACCGCCACTCGGTTTCCGGCTATGTGCACATTTTTGAATTGCGCTTACGATTCTTTATATATTAGAGATTCCAGACTCGATTTTTGCGTCAATTCTAACCTTTTCATTTCGACGCTTTGTTTAAGTTTATAATTATAGATTTGAAGAAGCTCGGAGTTTTACTCCCCTCAATCCGAGCATTGCTTTTGATAAATTTCTATTTTAGCAAGTTTAGATAAAACGACGTCAAATGGGGCACTCAGGGTGTAATCGCAGAATGATTTGAAACAAGCAAGGCGCTTGCCAAAAATTTTTGAATTCTCAGCTTTTTTATATCATTGATTCTCCTTCTTGGACTGCGGTAAAATCACGTTTGTGGACTAAATTTTTTTCTGTGAAGTTTTCGACCGGGAAATTTTTTCAATGTTTACTTTTAGTGTGCCTTTCTACCTGGAAAATCATATCAAATAAAATTTTCTATTGTAAACGCTGCCTTTGTCTTTCTTTGTAGTTTCATCTCCTTTCTCTTTCATCAATCACTTTTTACCTTAGTATCTCTTTCTTCTTACTTTCGCTACAAATTCATCAACTTCTCGACTAATCCATGACGCGTTGACCAGCTGCTGCTACTTCTTCTATTCCCACTTCACACTTTCTTCTTCGCTATCGTCATGAATTTGTCTTGCTCCTAGCATTCATTCGTCTCTCTTGACGATCGCTTCAACTGTTGTGCTGATGTTTACACGAGAAAAAGTAAGCGAAAAACGAGCGCAAAGCTTTCGTGTCGCACTGCTGTTGTGTTAGAAAATCGCATTCAAAAGCGCTCCCGTCTATCCAACTAGTTTATTTTTCCTGTATTTGGTACATGCTAAACAGTCAGGAACAGGACAAACTCGTCCATGCATATTGTTGTGTCACCACTTCCACGCTACAAAAAAATTTTTTGCACCTTTTTTTGCAAATCTGTCGAAGTTTTTGAACAATTTGCAAAAGAAATTTAGCCTCAATCTAGTGCAATATATTGCACAATATCAGCAAGTAGATCAAAAATCAGTCGCTACTCAAAAGATATGCGAACACGATCAGGAGGTAGTTATTTTGCCGTTGCCGTTGTTTTGAGATTCTTTGCTCGTTTTTACTCAAAATATTCAATATTGTCTTGGCCAGTTATAGAATCTCCTCAAGTGGATGAGGGTTAATTAATGTGAGAATAGATCAATTTGGAACTTTTGCAATCTTTTCCAGCTGTCTTTTGTACAGGGTGCAAGTCTGGGATCCTAGTACTTTTTCGTACAAAATGAGAAGGGAAGTACCTAGAAACGAAAAATTTGGCGCACACCTAATTCGAACCATTGCAGATACAGCCCAGTTCTCGAATTGCAAAACTGCCTCTTTTGGCTTCCACCACCCTACAAAATCTTGGCAAATCCACCTGTCATGGCACGCAGGTAGTCGTAATGGAATTTGCCCCACGCCTTCACAATAACTGCTTCTTTTACCTTGGCAAATGTGCAGCACGATAGAGCAAGCTCTTATCTACAACATGCTTCCAAAAGAATTTGCACTGCTTAGGAATAAAAATGTTGGATTTTCAATTAGAAGCATGTGTACGTCACATACCGGAATTTTGGCTACAATTGCGCGAATAAAAACTTAAAATTATCGTTTAAAAAGTATAAAAAGTGTTCCCATGGCCGAATTTCAATAGATTCTAATTTAGAAGACGTATGCAAAAAATACAGCCTTGGCCCCAGTGCCTGTTGAGCATTCTAAGCTTTTAAATTTGTTCTGAAGACGGATTTCCACTGGCACGTAGGTAACATTCGCAAAGCTTTTATTTTCTGTTTATGCAAGAACAGCTCCTGGCAAAAGCAAAATTAGGATACAATAGCGCAAAGCCTCTTTTATGTTGTGTGCATCGAAGTTTTGTAAACTATTAACAGCATCTCCAGCTACAGCAGAAACTGTAAATACTAAAAATTCTGGTTTTTCGCTTTGCAAAAGTACTAGTTTGGTAGATTCCATTTTTACAAAAACGTATGGCAGCTATTTTCAGCCAAATAAAGTGTATTCTGTAGAGGATGACCGCAGCATCATGCGGCATAAAATTGGAATCAAAACCGTAAGCACCTTTGTAATTGCAACACTGCAAATTTAGGCTCCCAGACTTTTGCCGCACCCTGTAATATACCTGTTAGTTCACGTCTTTTACTATTCTTTTATAGATACAAGAAGATGTCAGCAGTGATATCTTTCCAAGAGAATGCCTACGGTTAATTTTTTTTAGACAACAGCTTTAGCTGTGAAATGTGCGATTACTGAATTGCGTAGATCTCGCTCACCTTCACAAATCAAGAAGAAATTCATTTGCATTAATATTAGGTTGGAAACTAAGTTTTGCAACTCATTCAATTAACTTCCCTCTCTCTCAACATGGCTCACTCACATGTTGTCATCGTGTATGTTAAGACGTAAGCTACAAGGCAGCTGGTACTTTGTCAAATTCTGACGCCGTAGTGAGGGTGGTAGGGATATGGTATAAGGGGAATAATTATAAAATTTGACAGATTTTTCTGAAACTTGGCAAAGGGGGTTATCCGACATGCTGGGCACAAAGACGATACTGAACTCGCGTGATAAGAGCTTCTTTATAAGATTACTGTAGGTTTGGGATTTAGAGCCATACCCTAAACAAGGAAAGAGGCGTTGGATCAATAAATGAATATAGCGTTCGTGTTTGGCAGATCAAAAAATCTTAGTATGTGAAGTTTCAGCGAATTCTGAGGTTCTGACATAATCGTTGACGGTTGTCCCCAGCTGCCTTGTGTACAGCGACTCGTGACTTTGTGAGGGCTCCGAATCTCAGCATGCCCCTAGATTTCATTTCTTTTTTACTGAGCCGAATGAGTGAACCTCTAACAGCAACTCCATACACGATTTCGCATATTTGCGCATGCCATAGGCTGTTAATGTCTTCATCCTGGCTTATAACCCTGAGTTTTTTAAAATTTACTAGTTTTCGAAAAATGCCTGGAATCCCAACTCATATTCAAAATCTAAACAGCTTAGTTCTAGCTAATTAGTCTAGTCTTCTTATTTAGTTCTCAGTTCTAGCACACATTACACATATTGCCAAAGTTTGAAAGCGCCGTCACATCCAAAGAGAGTAATGTAAGAAGTTGCAAAACTTAATTTTCAGCCTAATATAAATCATAAGTAATTTTTATCGTCATTTCTTAGCCCTCTAACTGAAAACTTAGCAACTATTACTACCTAGAGCAATTCTACATTCTACTGAAATCATCGCATACCATATTTGGATCAAAAAACTTTTGCTCATTTTGCTAAAGCAATTTAAGTTTGGAGAAGAAGAAAGAAGAAAGAGATTATTGGAGAAGTATGTCGAATTTAAGCTCTTGCTATCGATGTTGCTAAAGTGGAAGAGAGTAAGTAATTAAGTGTAATATACAAGTTGTTATACCCACAAATACAAATAAATAATATAATTATATACCATATACATTATAGAATCGAATTTGAAAGATTTCGCTAGATTATAAAGGCATTGCAAAAATCTATCTGTAGATGTAGCAAAAAATGTTGAATTTGTGAAAGTGAAACAGGAAGTTTATTATCATGGTGTTAAAATGCCACGTAAACTTCAAAAATATTATCGGTATAGATAACAATGCATTTTCCAACAAGCAGTCAAATTCGGTATGTGTTTGACCAATGTATCCGTCATTTTTCCTTAGCATTCTGACAGACTAATCCACTGCTTTTTTAGCGACAAGCGCAAATATACCATCATTCTACCAGCCGTAGTAGAATTGTGCGAAACGCTAATTAGTTTTTTTCACCTTCTATAAATTTTCGCATGTTCGAGTTTGATTTTGTTAAACGCTAAGATCAATAGTGTGCTTTTCGGACCATTATTTTTTTTGCTCATCTTCAAACCTCTTCACAATCGAGGCGTGGCAGTGACATGCGTGTTTTTTTTTTAGAATTCGTAACAAATTCTCCTTCGCTATATTATTACACTTGCTCTGTGATGATAGCGGGTGTCTTGTCATTTTAAAAAGGCAGAAATTGCGAAGAAACATGATACTGTAGCCTAAGTCGCCTGCTGGCTCGGAAGAAGAACAAAGAAATAGATTATTTTGAGGAACGTGAAAACCATAAATTTAATGCTGTAAAGAATCTTGTTTTTAGCAGTATAGAGAAATGAAGTAGTATTGTAATGAACATGCAAATTGTTCATCTCTTTGCAAGTGTCTCTTAATTTGACAAAAATTCGTCTCTAATTTTTGTTGAGTGTCATTCGATTTGAGGTATATATGATGTGCTTTTTTTCGAAGGCAGTTTGAACTCTGGTAGTCGTTGACATGTCCCGGAAGAAAAAACGTTTGAGTGAATCAGTACACCCTCTTCTCTTCACAAGAAATAATTACTTTTACTTATGAGATATTTATATCTAGTAGGTCTTTACGAAACTTTTAATGTTATTTAGGCTGCTGCATGACGAAGGCGCAATATCTTCAGGCGCGAAAGCGATTTTTTTTATGCCGCAGAGCGCATGAGGCGCAAGATTTACAACGATGGAGATACGCGCGCGTCGCGTTCGCGTCCACTTAACTGACACCGCTTCTGCGCCTTCGCCATGCAATAGCCTTTATGCTGAAGTCACTTGGAAACAGTGTTCTCATCTGTAGAAAAAATCTCTCCTTTACTTAAACGTACTAGGGGGATATTCTAGGCATTCTTCCTTATGTGCGAAAATGCTTGCAGTAATGATTGGAGCAAAAAATGCCTTATTTTGAGAAAAAATTATTGTCTAGTAGATGTTTATGATTTTCTGCTGTTTGATCATTCAGTCTCTTTGGTCTATGACTCGTTCTGCAGAAATTTCCCACATTGGTATAGTCCGGATTTTGAATGCGATAATTGCACATGGCTGACTGGCTGTAACGGTAGTGACATTTCAAACTTTTCCTGGTGCAATTTTATCCTTCGAATCCCTCGCTTGACTTGAATCCTGTGAAAGAAAGTATGATGCTATTTTTGCTAAAGCGCGTAAAGATCGTCGTAGTGACCTGGATAGTTGTCATTGAAAAAAGTACGAGGTGATTGAGAACTGAGGTGAGAGGCCGTAAATCGCGTCGAGTGAAGCGCCATTTGTCGTCGCGCTCGACTCGCCGTCGATCCTCGCGCGAAGAAACGAAACGAAACGAAACGAGCGCGTCCGATCTGTTGTTACACACAACATGTCGTCGACGGTGTCGGTGGGTGTCTGAGTGTGTGTCGGTGTCAGTGTGAAGTCTGTAATCGTTTCGGGAAAAAATTCGCTCATCAAAGCCGTAATGATTGGATGATGTGTTGAGCTTCATCGCTTTTTTCAAAACAGTGGAGTAGCCTTCGTTGCCAATGTGTGCAAATGCACATTTCCCATGAGGTTGACCTTAGGGTCAAAATATGGTATTCTCATCCTTTATGGTATCCTTCATTGCTTGTGCACAACGATGTTTGTGGAAGCATGGATAAATAATTTCATATAGTTTCTTTTTGAATGAGAAGCTATCTTCAGCGTCTCAAAAAATTGTGCAATTGCACACTTTAGCGAGGACAGCCAGCTTCACTGTACTGAACTCGAATCCTTTGTTACTGGATAATTGCACTGCACAAAATGTGCTGCATCTCACAACTTTTTTCGCGCATGTTTTCATGTTTCTCTGCTTTTTTTTCCTTTGATGACAAAGAGTGACAAATAGGTACAGGACGACATATTCTAAACAATTTCATCCAATAAATTGATTTTATTGTCGTCCATATTTCGGTGGACGCACGACGACCGAGTCTGAATTTGAAATGGAGCAGACAGTCGCACTAGAGCACGGCACCTTCTGAGGGATGCTGTGCTCCACCGCGATCGGTCTGCGTCAGTTCAAATCTAAACTCGTCCACTCGGTGTAAAACGAAGTGAGGCGAATATAGCAACTATTCACAACTAAGGAGTCGTTGGATAACGTGCGCTATGTGCAAATTCACACTAAATGTATTATTCCTAAAATGCTTATCCTGAACTATAAGTAGTCATTTTCTGTAATGCAGGCTATAGTTCAGCTCTCAAATGTATAATTTCCTGAGACACTCGTTGAACAAATCGTTCTCTTTTTGCGCTACATAAGCTCAAGGTCGTTGAAGATCTTATATCCGAGCTTAATTTAGCCTTTTAACCTATCTCTTGATCTAATTAGGGCCAAAGCCATTGTAGCTTTACGATGCGATAGAATCTTTTCAGAGATTCTGCTCTGCTTAAGAACTTCCACCTCTTCTTTGTTCTCCATAGCTAAATCGTATTTATTTCCTTCACATTAACATATCTGCGCCTGACATGTCGTGGTCATTTCTCCTCGTCTGCGATTCCCACATCGTAAATCATTTTTTTTTGCATATGGCATAGGTGCATATCACCACCTGCAAATCAGCTGTTCACCTTGAATTTGGGTGTCTAACATCAGGTATAGGTATTTGAAAGCTGCAAAATTTATCACAGCAATGCAAACATGTTGACATAGAGAACATGTTTAGATTTCACATTACTGCGTAATTTTATACTTTAATGCTAGGTTTCTCAAAGGTAGAATGTGTCTAAACAATTCTTGGGCTGTTTGACACTTTGGTCTTTGCCCTTGACATCTTCTGAATTTTAGATCTGCTTCAAGCCCTTACTATAGACCACCGCCATGCTTTCTGTGCCGTGTGTTAGCGTCCTTTAAATTAACAGTAGAATTTTGTGATGGAATTGAATTTTTGTGGGTTTGTGGTTGTAGGTATTTTTTTGGGATGTAGTAGCATATTCTTACAATTGAGTCATTTATCAAATTTCTTTTTGCGAGGAAGTCCGTTCAAAAACTCTGATTGTTTGTAATTATTTGACATTATTTCTAGAATATTTCTTACCCTCCCCCCCCCCATTAAGTTGGTTTTAGGACAAAGGTCTTTTCTTCTCGCTCTCTTTCTATACGATTGAGCCGGGACCTCCCTGTTAAAAAAAGCGAGGCAGCAGTCTTTGCAGCAACTTAGCCGAGGTGTAAAAGTCTGAGCAGAATGGGATGCTGAGGCGTGGATGATTGTCAAACGAAAGTGAATGAAGTATGATGTGAGAGGGTGAGAGAATATATGTGTGAGCACTATCTCAGGTGATAGATGTACATCATAATCACTTCGAGAGATTTCCCTTTTCTCTTCCACACAACAGCCGGTCAGTTAGAGCGATCCAGACACGATCCACACATCGCTCTCGTTGCTGTGGATCGGCTGCAATCATTCATTTCACAACACAATCATCATTATCCCAGAGACCTTTCCGAAGACCGCACACAGGCACCGATTCGGCCACCCGAATCGCAACCGCGATTCGACATCGACTCTCTCCGTCGTGGTCGCGGCTGTTCATATGCAAATCTCTTAATTCAAGTTGAAACGAGGCCTTCTTCGGCACTGTCTTCCTTTTCAAAGTGTTCCATTAAACTTGCATCTTTGATTTATTGATGTCGCATAGCTTGATTTTTCAAATTTTGAATTCTAAGTACTCTTAGAATGTATTGTCTATCACCGAACAAGTGCACCAGATCAGCGAATCCGAGACTAATACGTGGAAGGATTGTCTACAAATCTAAACGGTAAGTTTATAGATGTTTGTAGAAGTGCAGGGGCAGCATTTTATGAACAAAGGCTAAGTGTGGGTAAAGCAATTCTGTATTTCTGCTTAATTTTTGAGTTTTAATACAATTATTACTGTATAGTCTTGTCACTCTACAGAAAATGTGGCTTTGGATTCTTTCTTTTTGTCGCAATTACATATATTTCCGACTTACTATCTGGTAACATATCCTGTTGCACCTTGAATGTGTACTCAAGTAAATAAAATAGGACTATAATCTCTGTTCAAGTACAAAAGCATTTATCGAAATATTTTGACTGGTAAAATCTACAATTTTTTTCTACTTCACATGTGTATCGTAACGGCCCAAGTAAACTCTTACTGCGCTACTTACGACCCTACAGTACCGCTACAGTAATCCTGCTGAAAACCTCCCAGAAATACGTTGCAAACGTAATCGTTCGCGTTTTTGTCGCACAGCTGCACGCGTTGATCCCCCCGAAAGTGTGACCACGCGGCTTTTTCTTCCGCCCACAGGAAGAGCTGGCCCGACGATGTTTCAGTGATCACATGGAGAGAAGTTTTTTTTTCTGCCGTATGGCTTTCTGGACTTTCCTTTTTTATATATTGTGGTAAATGATTGCATTCGCTAGCACTTGTTTCTTTATGCTGCGAAGCTGCACAAAAATGAATTGGCTGTCTTTTGAAGTAATTTTTGACTCTATTTTTTTTATTACGGCGCAGCAGCCTGAAGCAAGTTGCAAGTTTTGGAAGGATTTTATACTTAGATACGACAGAGTAAAAAATATACCTTCAGAATTATTTTTGGAGATTTTTTTTCCACTCATGGCTTTCTCTGCTTATTCCTACCGTTACATACATCTCTTTAACTACAACCACATCGTTTTGCCTGGCCTTCCCTCATTCTACCACTTTATTCGAAAAGTAAGAATACATGTAGATATGATTGTTATATCTGACAAAATGTTTTACAGTGTCTGTGCTAGTCAATTCTTGATTTATTACTAATAATAGTGAACCAGTAATCTCAAAGGTGCTATATTTGCGCTCGCTCGCTTCGGGATCCGCTCGGTTTCCCGCCATCTGATTATTTTTGAATGAACGTTACGATTCTTTAATTATTTGATTGATTGGGTCGGTTAAGTCTTATTACTTGAGAAAAACCGTAAAGATTTTTATATTCGTAATGTTTTGTAAAAAATAATTTTTTTCAGTTTGAAGTTACACGAAGACTTATAACTTTTTGATATATATATATATATGCCCCGTGAGGAAAAATTTTCGAATTTTTTGAAATTCTTTTCACTTATTTTTGACACTCTAGCCGTTAATGAAGAACTTATACCTCAAACTGCTTTCGTAGCTCTATGTAATGCTCCCAAATACATAAGAGTTTCGAACAGAAAAATGACTCTTTGGAGATTGACAGTCGCTATTGTAGCTTTTGGGTATTTTTACAATCGGTGGTTTATTGTGTAGTTTTTGGAACAATGTATAGTTAAAATACAATATAATTTTTGGGCTATTAAGATTTTATCACTAATTGCACGATTTATTGCAACTTTAGTTTAATTTAGAATTTTTGTGAGAATGATATAAATGATTGCTCATAGCTCCTTCCTTTTATTTGCCGAATACATGACTTAATTGAAGTTTTGGAAGTAATTCCAGAAAGACAAAAAATGTAGCAAGACTGTCGTCAAGATCCAGTGCAAAAGTGTTGTCAGACTTCCAACTATGAGACAAACAAAATTGTGAGCGTGAATGTCGATTAAATTCACGTTCCTTCTCCGCTCTACCTCGTCGTTCACCTCCACCTCTGCTGTTGTTGACAATCTTTATGGGTCAACCAATTCGGTTGGTCGTTACAATACCAGAAGTCGATTCTCATCCGAGCCGATCTGGTCTACAATGGTTGCGTAAACCAAAGTCGGATATAGCCCCTTCGGGTGTTCTCTCTCCATTATCCTCGTCTCGTCGTCGTTCTCCTCCTCCTTCTTCTGCTCCTCTTCTAACAGCATACTCGCGCGCTCTACGTGAACCTTGAAAAAGTAGCTCTTTATTTCGTTAAGCCGACCAGTTTTTCTCTAATTTCCGATGCATTCACAACAAGTCGTCTAAGAATGGTCTGGTAGTTATTGGTGGAAGACGTCTGGCAGAAAAACTTCTTTTCTTTGCTATCGAAACTTAACGATTCAGAAATATCTTTGTTTCGATTGCTTTAGTTAATCTATCGTCTGCACCCTCACCATTCTCTTTCTCATTGTCAATGTCTTTACCATACATGTCAATAGCTTACCAACTTTTGCTCGTCAAATTGAATTGACGCCTTGCAAAATGCAGTGAGCAAAATTGCTACGAGAGCTTTACTTTGAAATTTTCTTAAATGTCCTCTTCGAATTTACTACTGAAATTTTATTACCTGAAGTAATAGAGTAAAGCTCGAAGTGCTAGTTCAAACTTTTTTGTTGTCATAAAAAATGGCCAAGGTTTGCACTTTACGCTACGGAAATTGCGAATCGTTAGAGTAGTGAAACTTTTTGGTTGGTGTCGCTCAGGTTTACAATGGATGTAACCTAGTTCTAGAAGTTAATCTTCGACAGCGAGACATACTTCCCTATAATAATTATCTAAGAATTTTTCCGTATTTTCTCTGCGCTATCGAAGTACTCAAAAAACTCGAACAAGAAATGAACTGATTCTCACAAAATTTCCAGTAAAGCTTACTTTCTTTCCTGCAATCTTTACATTTTTGTCAATCTGCAACCAATCACACCAAAGGTAAACAAATGCTGATCTCCTTTTACTGTCGACCTGACAACAAGACTTAAGCATCAAACGATTTTTTCGACATCAACAATAAACATTGGCTGTTTAAATGGCATTCAGTTCGTTCGCTTGGCATTTTTTGTGCCGAAAAAAGAAGCTGCCAGATTTGTGCTTCGTAATTTGCTTCATTTCTGTTTGAAATATTGCTCATGGGATTCATTTTTTTTGGGGGGGGGGGGGTGACGATCAGAAGCTGTTTGTAAACTGAACATCTTTACTACGAAGTCTCCTTTTTGTTGATCTTACTGTGCAGGCGGAGGTGCTACAACTCGTCCGCAATTCAGACACCCTTTTTCAGTATCCACTTCGTTGTCGTCAATTGCCTAACATCTCACCAATCAAATTGTACTAGACCATAGGCTCTATACTGAAAGCTCGCAAACGAGCGCAGATGTTCAAACTACGACTGATTTGTGGCACTTATACAGTGAATTCGGAAGACGAACGATGGTACGGCAAAGAGCGGCAAATCCGATTTATTCCGCCGAAAAACACCTTGTAATGAGTGTGTGTGTGTGCGGCGAAAGTGTTTGTGTGACAGAGGGCCGATGAGCGAGACTGAATTAGCGAGAGAGAAGAGAAAGAGAGAGTAAAAAGCGTAGAGGGAGGATGACAGGATGACACAATCGAGACTCGCAATAAATCTCTATATCCGTTATGTTTAGCACCCTAAGTCGTGTGGATTCGCAACGATCACAGGAGAACCTGTTGGTTGGCGGCGGCGGTGGTGGCGGTGGCGGCAGTGGAGTGGCTGGACGACCGTCAACTGCATCGTCGTCGGCGCTGCTCTCAAAGACGGCACTCAGGTGATAAATCATGACTTTCACTACGAATGTGTTGCGATTAGCAATCGCTAATCGCGATGCGATCCAGAACATATGCGATTATCCGGTGATTGGACAAGCGTTATGAGGGCATGTTAGGGATAGGGCCAGAAGCTTCAGTGTCTAACTCTGAAGCTTCGGGCATACCTCATGCGATTTCAGTCGCGACGCGATTTGGCAATATTCCATTTTCATAACGCATCGTACGGGGTTTCTGAATGTACGGAAGATAGGACTATTATCAATCTACGGTCATACATGGTGTGCATTTTGAATCTCCCAGTATTGAAAACGAAATACTTGGCACATTGCCAGATCGCGTGGCGACTGAAATCGCGTGAGGTATGTCCACGGCCTAGAGGCCGCAAGGCGATGAAAATTTGATTCAGAACGTACTCAGTGCCTACCGTACCAGTACCAAATCCGCTAATCGCATACAAGCTGTCCCTTAAATTTAACATGTATTGATTTATTGATGTATGCGGACACTTTCATAGAATATGGCAATGTTACTGTTGGAATTCTTGCGATTCTTGTGATCTTTTGATTGTCGTTATCCATGGAGTGGAAACTCATCTGTAATAATGACTATGATGGTCGCAATGGAGTTACTGTTTTGCGTGAAAGCGAGAAAAATAAAATTAGCATGGGCGAAACCTTGAAGTTGTGTGTCGGTGTTCGACACAGAATTACTTTATCGAAATTGATGGTCCCTTTGGTATTTTCTTTTGTTTTCATTTTTTTGGGTTATCTGCAGCAAATGAAATAAATTTCTGGGAGTACTTCTCCTAAGAGAAGCTGATTCGAATAGAAGAATGAGAGCTTTGTTCAAAACGTGTAGGGTTTAGAAGAGCAGCCATCAATGCCTAGGCAGAAAAAATTGGCTCAATTGTTAGGATGTGGAGCTTCTTGAGTGCTATGGGCTTAGAAGACGTTCTTGCTTTTTTTGCTCTAAATTGCGCATCTCTTTTCCTAAGAGAAGCTGATTCGATTTTGTTCTTTGAATTGTTGCGCAAAAAAAATGATTTTCCTGGGATTTAGAGTGTGGGGAGTGTAGGAAGTGAAAATAACAAAAATAGTCGATGATCCACATAAAAACGTCAAATGTCATCGGATTGAGGATGAGAGACTTCACACGTTACAGCATAGTGTAATAAATCAAAGTGGAATGGCTATGAGATGTGCAACGCACTTTTTCTTTCTGCTCATGAGCAACGGAATTGCTTTTAGAATCATAAATCAAGAGTGAATGGCATTGCCTTTGTTCTTTTCCATGACTTTTACAATTTACCATCTGTTTTCCTATCAGTCTTTCAATTCTTTGCATCAAAATCTCGATGTTCTCTCAGTTATGAGTTTTTGTGAATTCCTTTTTGCAAAACTGCAAATTAGCTGTATTCCGAATCAAGGTTGAAACTAGTCGATACTCAGTCGAATCTAACTCTCATTTTTCTTTCGATTGTTATTCTTACAGTTGCATTCTTGAAGCTAACATTTTATATGTTTTTGATCAGTAAGCAAGCGTTATTTTTGTGCTGAGGGGCTGTTATCAAATGTCAAAAATCATGGACCTGCCGCGAAAGTACAAGAACATTTTACAACACTTTCAAAATAAGATTAAATGTTGTAGGCATTAGCGAAGTCTTGCTCTTAACAGGCGTTGACTTATCCTTCTGCTGAATGATTAATGAGCTTTCGGAAATTTTTCTGAATTAAATTACGTCCAAGTATACTTTTGTGCTGGCAGAAGAGCATCTTTTTTACTCAACTAAGTTTTAGAAATTAGTAGCAGCAGGCTCCGGCAGCACTCGAGTTTTTGAGTCTATCCTAAACTCAAACCGAAACTTTGCCAGTTTTGCATATATCGAAGCAAAGCATCCTCACATTTTGTCTACTAAAATAATCAATCAATTTTGAAGTAAACCTGCATATTCCCACCTCAAACTATTTGCTCCAAATTTTATTTAGCTCACAGCTATCATTCACAAAAGCCAGATAAATCTAGAATTCTCTATCGTTAGCACTTCTTAAGAATCAATTCTTTTGCAAATCTAGAAAAGTGTCGAGAAATGCGCTTGCAAGAATCAAAATTCGGGTATGGTCCAGAAAATGATTTCACGTCTTAGGGATAAAATTGAAAGTCTAGATTTCACAAACTCGAACTAAAGCGAAAACTTTATCGTTCTTGACAACTATTTCCCACTTTCACTTCTAACAATACTTGTCAATTTCCACTGCAAGAAAGTGTCTTTAAGTCCCAAGAGAGAATTTCTCACAGCTTCTCTGTGCATTTCTGCCATTGTTGCCACTCCTTTCTTTCAAAGTTTTGAGTTTTCTTATCATAGCTTCACCATTGTCGTAACATTAGTACCAAACGTGAACGTATTGTGAGACAGTGATTGTCAACAAGTTTTCCTTAAAAAGCTTCTTTTCCTTAGTTTTATGAATAATGCGATGTAGTGGATGGTTTTTATAAATGAACGTTCTTTCCAAATGACTAAATGCTTGAAGCTTTGGGCTGTATGCATTGACAAATAAAAGGCAGATTTGAGCCCGATCTACAATCATTTCGCCCCATGCTCTAGCAAAAAAAAATTTACAGATGAGCTGTGTGATTAGTTTAAATGGCGGTTTAGACGTTTTCGAATTATGGTTCATTCTTTTTTTTCCAGATCTAGTCGATCGCACGAAAGTCTTCTCAACTACAATACTACCACATCCTGTGTGATCGACCTAGGTGAGTTTTGAAGCGTTTCGTTACAACATTCTTTCTGTGACAGTTGGTGGCTGATAAATTTGAAATCCAATCAACGCAAAGGTCTCGGGTTGTAGCTGTGCGCTAGAAACGAGAGACATCGTTGGACCACTGAAACGATAGAATGTGTGGCCATTCTCAAATTTCGCGCATACACTAGGCAAATAGCAATGTAATGCCCGAACGAAACGCGTTTGCAGATCGTATCCCGAAAATTTCGATTGATTAGGCTCATCATATTGATGATGCGGGACCGGAAATAATGGCATAGAGCGACAGCACTCATGGAGGCGTCTTCTTTCCTTGGCTTGTGAGATAAAACTGGGGGTTTCTTTAAAGGAAGCATGATTAGATTTGGTGGTTGCACAGTTTTTTCAAGCGTACTTTCAGGTAACGTCCCATGTGTTATGTTGGAAAAACAAAATACACTAGCTTGAATAAAATTTTGCAGGCATTCCGAATTTTTTTTACCAAATAAAATCAATAAATCGAAATTAATTTCTCTATGTCAGTTTAATTCCAATCCTAGTTAGCGAAATTTTCAATCTAAGCGGACACAGTTTCCTTTATATTAATACGTTCTGCTCGAGAAATTCTGATTTCAGTTTCGAAGTTAAAAGAGTCTAGAAGCTGCCATAGATTTCCAAAAAATTTACCTGCGTTTTTTTTTGAGATAAGCACTTCCAGTACGTTTTCAGAAATTGAGAAGGAGCTTCTTGCATGCTAGCTAACGCGAGCACTTAGGCGGCGCTAGACAGTGGCGAAATAGTCTGTTGAATCTAGGGAGTGTGCACGCTCGTACACGCAGGAGATTTTTCATCGAAAAGGCATATAAATCGTGACTTTTTCGACGAAAACTAGGAAGTAGCTAAACTAGAAAACGTGAGTAAACCATGAGCCTCAGTTTTACCCTTCCCCTCTTTCTCGTCGGTCAGCGGAAAACCGTAAATTATTTATTGCAAAAAAAAACTGTAAATTTTGGTGTAGAATAGAACTGCTATAGCAACGTTTATTGGACAGACACACTTAATGCTTTTCTTCTTCATGCATCACTTCTTTCCATATGGTTCATAAAGCCATTTTATGTCACGAGTGCTCCGTTTGGTTGTAAATTTGAAATTATTAATTTTTTGCTCTGTCACTGATTCAAAAATGGACAGAGTATGTCTGTTATTCTTTTGCTTCGAGAAGCACTTAATGTGAACATAAAAGTTTTACTGCTAGAACATGAGGTTTTCCGGCAAAACTTGTCTATAAAATCGTAATTGATTACATCTGATAGAAAATTAATAGATTTGCTGCACAGATGGAATTAGTCCACTTCGGCATTTAGACATTTTCGTTAATAGTGATGTTATCATAACGTCCCAAAAGCTACTTTTGATTGTTCTTCCAATCAAAGACTGCAATCGAATTATTTATCAGTAGCATTCTCAGTCCTATGAAGCATTGATGTCCTCGCTACTTTACAAAGTATCCCAACATTTGATAAGTCTGTCACAGACCAAGAAATTTTAGTGTATTTGCACCTTCCGGCTTGCAGTAAGTAAAAATTCTTATAAACAGTAACAGCTACATTATTATGTCGTCCCGAAAGTTCTTGCGCACGATTTTCAAAAATTTGTAACTTTGCGCTGGTTCAACGGATTTGCTTGCCTGTAATTTTATTAGAAAGAATAAGCCTTTCGCTTTCAAATGCTTTTTTGCTAAACTTCTGGCTTACATTGAATGCGGAGATAAAAATGGAAAACTGAGACCATATGAGCTTTGACCATTCAAGACCATTTAAGACCATATGCATTTCAAATGTTCCTCAAAAATCTGATTACACCACTTAAAAAGCTCGAGAAACTTGCAAAAAGTTGTTCAAACATGCATGAAAACCCTACTGCATAATTTTCCAAATTTCTTTTGGAATTTTTCTTAATATAGGGCCTACTTCAGAAGGCGCAGCATGATGAAAGTTCCTACCGTAATTTCTACAGTAACTGAAAATCTAAATTAGAGCAAGTCCTACAAAATGGTGCATATAGATCAGCAAAAGATATTGAATCAGGAAAAATATTAACCAAACGCTATGCACATTTTGCGACTCCCACTACAACTGAGCCCCTAATTCGAGTGGAAAAGACGGTTTGCGACACATTAATCTTGACGAAACCGTTGGGAATCCGTAACTTAGTTCATTTTCTCGTGATCGGATTTTTGATATCTGAAAAGGGAAATTCACAAGGATTCGAAAAACCATCAAACGTTCAAAATTCACTTTCATTCAGAGGGGTTTTCATTAAATTACAGCGAGAGTCAGACGGGGTAATTCAATGATAACCTTTTCTATAAAGCCAGCCACTTGGGAATCATTTTGAACAATGTTATGGATTCCCTACGGCTTCGTCAAGATCATCGGAAGCCGTCTTTTCCATACTAGCACATCATTTGTGCGACCAATCGCTGACGAATCTATGCACAGAAAAATAAGTTGCTCTTAAAACGGGGAATATCTCATAGGCAAATTCACTATAGCAACACCTTGGCCCTGTCAATAAGATTTGCACAATGCAAAAACTCTGAAAATAGTACATATTCTTATTTACCTATGCAATATTACAAAAATTGGAGATACCGTGTGTTAATATTGCGCTCACTATAAATGAAAATTATTAGGTGGGTCTGAAAGTAAAAATTTGTAACTTCACGAAACTTCAAAGGATTTGCTTGCTTTTAATTTTGTTGGAAAGAAAAAGTCTTCCGCTTTCAAACGCTGTTTGGGGGAGTCTCGCTTTCACACTGAATGCAGAGGTAAAAATGGAAAAGTAAGGCCTTATAAGCTTTGACCATTTTCAGTTAGGTCGCCAAAAATCGGGGACGCTGCAGAAAAATCTGAAATCGTCAGTACTTATGTTTTTTGGCTTACCCTTTGCAATTGTGAAGAGTATTTGCTGTTTGGACGTCTCTGTGAGAAGTTGTGATTTTCGCGAAAATCGACAAATTAATTAATTTTGGCGTTTTCCATAGTAAATTCTATATTCATAACTTCTCACAGAGACGTCTAAACAGCACAAACTTTTCACGTTTGCAAAGGGTAGGCCAAAAAACATAAGTACTGACGATTTCAGATTTTTCTGCAGCGTTCCCGACTTTTGGCGACCTAAATTACAATGCTGAAAGCTTATATGGTCTTAGTTTTCCATTTTTATCTCCGCACCTAATGTGAAGCAGAAGCTCCGCAAAACAGCATTCGAAAGCGAAAGACATATTCTTTCTAATAAAATTACAGGCAAGCAAATCCGTGGAAACAGCGCAAAGTTACAAATTTTTGAAAATCGTGCGCAAGAACTTTCGGGACGACCTAATACAAGCAGTGGCGTACCCAAGATTTCCTTTCGGAGGGGGCGCGACAAAAAAATTTTTCTCATGAAGGTCCGAAAAATTTTTTATATGCTTCTTAAAACTTTCGCGGACCGATAACCCCAAAAAATCTTTGTAGGGCTAGATTGAAGTTTTAAAATTTTTTTAAAAATTATTTTTAATTATTTACAAGTATAAATAAGTTACTTGCACATTTTTATAACCCATATAAGTAACCTTAAAAAAATTTGCGACCCATTCTCGAAGGGGGGGGGCACCCCCTCGATACGCCACTAATTACAATCCTTAAGATAAAGGTTCTTTGAAAAAAAAACATGTTAAAACATCGATTTTGCTTACTACTGTTGTTTGATAATTATTCGGTGTTTGTTTGGTAGATATTTACTTTAGATAAAACAATGATGAAACTAGAATTGGCCACTTGCAACGTGTCAATTACATTGCATGATAAAAAAAACTATGTTCAAATGTTTTGCAGTAACAATAAGTCCCTCTAATGATTTCAGATTAGCTGTAACTCACTGTGGTTTTTGTGTACCAAATCATCTGCTGCAGTTTACCCAATGTTCCATCGCACAATAAAACGTAAGACTCGCAATAGTCTATGAAGCCAATGTCATGTGTTCCCATCGTTATCTTTGATGCTTAATCTGTTTGATGCGAAAGCAGATTAAGCCACGTGCTAACATCTGTACAGTTAGAATCATAATAATGATCTTTAATGCCATTTTATTTTGAATGATAATTTTTTGCGAAGAATCGGATTATCTTTAGTTGCTGTTCACACACGTCTGAGGAAATAATTTGCAAAAATAAAGAAGTCAAATGCAAGCGAATTTCGGCAAAATTTTTGAAACTTGTGCCTAATTAGGCGGGCTTTTTCGTTTTCCTTCAAACCCTTGGCAAAGACGGTCGGTAAAGGTCATGTCGTCTCATTATAATTTTTTACAAACATGAAAACTATACGATGTAAATGCTGGACTGTAGCCACACTATTCAAGTAATATATTTATAATTACATAATAAGCTCAAATGCTTCCCAATTTATATCGAGGTCTTAGTGGTTGAAATCGTATTAATGTACACCTGTAAGTACAACATACGTTTTTCATACAATTTTTGTCCAATTTTTTGCCAAATCTGGAAAGCACGCAAAGTGAACACGAGCATAAGGCAATAGGTATGAACTTGTACCCTTTGATTCAACTGGCTTGGCGTGCGGAAGGCGGAACTTCGTGACCTAGTTAAGGCTAGAACAATGATCAGAGAGCACGCGAACGACAGAGGCGCACACTGTCTTGAGGCGCGGGCGGCCTTAATCGGGTTACAAAGTCCCGCCTTCCAGGCGCCAAGCCAGTTGAATCAAAGGATAAGTTTCAGAATCAAAGACCGATTGATCCTTGCTTTAGAAACCACCTGCAATTGTTCCTAAAGGAGTACTCATTTCATGTTCTGCTCACAGTACGCATAAAATGAGTATTTAGACAGCTCTGCCGTTATTGCAGTTATACTGGCAATAATCGCGATTTGATTTTATGTCTTTTGACCTGGATTTGCCAGCCACCTGCTGATCATTTCAATTCGCAATAGACTGCAATTGTACACCATTAAAATGGTGTTAACATGAGTTTACAGGCGAGGACGCGAGATTACATCCAGTGCATCCGTCAGTGCTGGACGTGCCGAACTGCTTCCGAGTGGAGAACACCTACTACGCGTGTCGTACACCACTGGAGCGCGCGAAATGGATAGAGAAGTGAGTTTTGCACCGTCGCGTTTGTCGCTGTGTTTCAACCTCACGCTGCTTTTCGTTTTTGTTCGTTGTCGTGTCACTGAAAGCACTCACACAGAGTTCTGTTCCCATCGAACATTCGTTTGTTCACAATGCATTATTCTCTTTGCAATATGCAGCGATTTGGGTGATCGATTTGTCATCGGAAATTGACTACAGGCAACGCGAACGTTTTTCGAGATCCCACGAACATCCGCGCGCGGATGTCGCCGAAGTGCGCGGATCAGATCGCCGATCACAAATCACACCTTGCCACCATTTCCACACAAAACCCGTGCTGACCCCCCGAACTCACCCCCCACCTGGGCGCTATATCGATCGATCTCCACCCTCAGACGGGGCTAATGGGCTGTTGCGCACTGTGTGGCCTCGTTCCTTCTTCGCTTGTTCCCTCGTACTTCGAGGCTCCCCAAACAGCCCGTCCGACGTGTGTGTGTGTGTGTCAGCTCTGTCTCAATTCATTTTCGTTCATTTCGTGCTGCTTCGACCAGAAGTGGACGCGGCTATGCATGTGCGATAACTAGTTTACATGATCGTGGTCTGTTGAATTTCTACACTGCAACAATACCTCTTCCTTTGCTTGAAGCAAATGTGTTTTCTACATTCTAAAAGTTCTTCTCCATCCCATCCATTACAGATCTGTTCTTTGAGTCCCTTTTTATCATCTGAACTATCACAGAAGTAAGTGCTTGATTTCCTTTTGAAAAGTTGTGAGAGCTTAATTCTGACGAATCATTTCTAACAAGCACTATCTATTTTGCAAATTACTGCTTGCGCTTTTCTCCCAAAAATAATGATTCCAAATTGACCCAATTGTTTTATTTTCCAGTGTTCAATCAAGTTTTCTTTGATACTGTCTTGCTCTTCAAATTTGAAAGAACATTTAACAAATTTTGATCCTCTGAACAAAACATGAAAATATGTAACATGAAAAAGTGAAACAATATTCTAAAATAATTTGATCAAAATGAGTGATCTTTTGATTTTTTGCACCCGTTTGTCTTTCTGATTCTAAATTATTTTAGTAGAAATCTCATATACTTGAATGGATATTCGATTCCTACATTACTGATTTTAATCCAAACTTGAAATTCTGCATGATGGAATTTGAAGAATTCGACTATTGTATATAATTTTTGTTTTTGACTTCAAGATTCAGTCCTCCAGAACTCTACTTTTCTTGCTTTATGAACTTTTTGTTCGAAGAAATTCGGTATTCGAGCACATGATTGTATTTTGATGTTTGAATGCCAGTAACTTACCATGTCAATTTTGTATCCTCTATTGGAGTTTTAAATGGTTTTTATTTCTAGTGTGGAGATTTTTCTCTGAATGACACAAAATCTTTCATCGTTGCACGAATAAGTACGAAATTATTGTGGTCTAACTTTTATTTTTTTTTTGCAGTAGAAAATCACTAGGACAAGATACACAGCGTGCTTAGTCATTTGGCTGCAAAATTTCCTTTATTGACAAGAGCTTCATTTGTACTTTCGTTACATTCAAATGCTGTGCCGACCATCTAGAACGTTCGAACCAGTTCTTGGGCCATGTTCCAGTTTTCGCCACTTTTTTAACTGTTACAAAGTTCACACGTTTTTACCCTGCATTCCATTTGCAGCGGCGGCTACACGATCTACGCTCCAAAAGTGTAAAAGTGGAAAGGGTGCCGTACGTTTTTGTCCAGAAAGTTCATCGATCGAACTGTGCGTTTTTGAACGAAGATGTACGAATTAGCGATGCTATGTGGTCATATTTCATTCTGCCTGACAGTTGCATTTTCGCAAGCCACTGGCTTGTCAGACATCGCTCATCTTCGTATCGTTTTAACAATGCTGTTTGTCAGGAGGCTGCACTGCGCTAAACTCGTAAGCGGACGTGCAGTCGGTGGATTTCATAGAATTCGATTAGGCTAAGCTTCGATCCTTTTTGGCGGACAATAACGGCTGGGCGGAGAGGGTTTCGTCAGCTTTGAATCGGTGGTCCATTCAGGTTGGCCGCTGCTTTTGCTTATAGTAACCTGCACTCAGCATTGTTCCCGGAACGCATGGTTATCACAGTGTTGCAACAATATTACGGTATACAACCCACTGAGGATGTCAAGATTTTGCACATATTTTCCCTCCAGCATTGACCATTATCTTAAGGGCCGGGCATACTTCACGCGATTTTAGTCGCGTCGCGATCTGGCAACATTCCAACTGTCTATAACTCACTGTAAACACATTTTGAATGTACAGAAGGTAGGGCATTTCATCAATCCACTCAAGTTATACACACTATGCATGTGCAGTTTGCTAGTATTGGATCTGAAGACTTCTGGCGAATTGCCAAATCGCGTCGCGACTGAAACCGCATGAAGTATGACCGGCCCTTTACGCTATTGATCTCTTAAATTGATAATAACACTTGCACAAGAGTCAGGGATTTTTGAGTTATTTATCGAAATCCCATCTTGTGAGCTAAAAAGTGAGTTTTGTATAAGCTTTGAGGTTCACGTCTTTATCATAGTAAAGTATTATGTTCTGCAGTAAACGTTCTTTTCCTGCATCCAAAAGCATAATCAAATTTGCTGCATTTACTTCTGTGAAGTGAAGCTGTTTTACTTTTTGCGACTGAAATGTTAATTCTCTTGTTCGTTATGACTTTTTTTATTCTTCAAGCACTGGCTTTTGTTTCGTTTACTAACGAATGATAAATGAAATTACATCGTCTTGTTTGGGTAAACTATGGTAGTAGTTGTCAGACGCACAATTTAGGATTGCTTAATTCTTCAAAAGAAATACAGCGTCTCAAGTATGTAGCATTTCATGAGATCCTCATCCTTATTCGCAACTTATATGGTGATACTTCATCTACGGAATGCTATTTTAATGCTCCCATAATCTATTTGCATCATTCATTCAACAAAATCTGCTTGAAAAGCGATTGCCTCAGAAATTCTCAAAATTTTCAAGCGCATACTAACCCGTGTTACTAGTAGCATGAAGCCTTGACCTAGTCCGAGTTTCATTCTTGACCTACTTCCACTTCTTAATCAAACGGCAGTCGGTATGCGCTCTCTATTTACGTGGCATAAATTGAAGGTCGTGATCTGATTTACAACCACTTTTTGCCAATAAGAAATTGCTGGCAATAAACAGAATATGTTCTGTGTCATCGCACAACATTGGGAACAAGGCTTGCCGCCCAGTGAACACACAAGCGCACTCCCTTTGGAAAATGACACGACCATAAGCGGTGTGGTGTTTGTTTGAACAGCGGCCAATATACACGTAGTACTAGTTTGGATTCATTGATTCTCTTCTTTTGTCTCCTGTTTGAGCACCTTGTGGCCGTGTTAGTTTGAAAATGGTAAGTTTAAGCGAATTTGAGAAATTCTCCCATCCTTGCCTTACCTGGAATCTTCTCGGATATGACGCCTGAAACCCATAAATCCGCGATTTTATGATCTTCACCAATTCTTTGCAATCCACCTTCCTATCTCTGACCGTCGCATCTATTCTGCTTTGGAATTCTCTTTGCATGTGTGTGTGGGCTTGGACATTGGGTAGTAGACTTTCTTGATATAGGTTTTTGTTGCGATCACAGCTGTCTGACCTTTTCTAAGATTCCCCATGATCTGGTGGCAGATGGTATAGGTGCTTTTTTTTCCACATTTATTTTTTACCTTGTCTGTTTTCCCCTTACTTGCACCAATTTCCCCAAACTACACAACTCATATCGCATCGCTTCATTTTCTTTTCTTTTCCACTTGTCCCTCTTGAAAGGTATCAATCAGAACTCGTGCACATCACTCGAATTTCAGTTCCTCCCGACAAGTTTTCTCATCACTATACCTGTTTTTAATCGCGAAAAACCATCCAAACACACTTGAAAATTTGCTCGGAAACTGAGTAAACATTAGTGCAAAGAGCATGCAAGCAATCAGGGCTCTTAAAGCAGAAATTTCTTCTTTTCTTTTTTGCTCGAGCATGCGAGGAGTATTTCTATTTTAAGAAAGTTCTTCTTCACTCTATAGGCTTTAGTTTGAATTTCACGGCGATCTTGACCAAGAATCTCTTTAACCAAGAATGTATTCTAAACATCTATTTCGTCTTTGTCTGCGCTATTTACGCGCTCGTAGCGAAGACCCCTATCGTGAGTTTTCATTAGTCGCAGCGCAGGTTTCTATGTCGTTAACATCGGAACATGTTATTTTCTCGCATCCACAATGTAAAATACGATCGTATAGCCTATCCACCGCGTTAGTGGTATTTTATTCCGGTTTTGGTGATTTTCCCTTCTATTTTTACCCCCTGCTCTCTCCGGCATAATTAATTTAGCTCTCTGGCTGCCCGTAGCGCAAATTTCGGCCACGCACTCTGCAACCAGCCTTTTCGTTCGATCCTCGGGCCATCGTCCTACTTACAGAACAGATCATATTTTATGCGTAGGCTATCGTTGAACGGCTGGCTGATGTGTGGCATCAAAACTCGTCATGGCGAAGACACTGACCGCGCGACTGCTTAAAGAGACCCTCCTTATCCTATTTGCCAAAGGGTCCGGTTCCATCGTCGCCCCGATCGCTGCCAAGCTCGCACATAAGCGGCTACATCGCTCCCTGCGAAGCACGGACCATCCCAGAATGAGAAGGCGGGTAGGGATGGAAGTGGAGAGGGGGGGGGGGGGCGTTTTGATGCGAACTCACTTGAATGAAAATGTTTTTCTCCTGTATGCACATTGTGTGCATGAGGGTGTGTGTAGAGCGTGCGTGCGTACGAACCGGTCTCTCGAATGCTTAATTCCACTCTCCTTGCTCGCGTGGTCCGTCGTCTCCTCATTTCAAGCCATCCGCGCTCGCATCATTTCTCGTAAAAACCCTGTGCACTGTCGACCTCGAGCTATCATTGGCTATCACGACCGATTTTATCACTGCGCCTGACAGTTGACATTTGTTCCAAATATCTTTGTGAAGTGCAGTGATAGTAGACGGTGGTGATTTGTTTTGCACTTTGCACGAAAAAAAATATTTGGCATCTCACTTCTTCGGTCTTCCAAAAATTTGTTCTTACTGCATATTCGATGCTTTCCTTTGGAATCTCTCATTGTTATTTGCACTCATTGGTTTCTAATCCGTTCATCGAATAACTGCTTATTCTTGATTTCTGGGTTAGTGTCTTGAAAACAGCCACAAGTTTGATGATTGAGCTAGCATACCTTCGTATAAGAATATGCTCACAAGCTTTAATTTCTTACAATTCAACTCAAATTATCTTATCCGTGTTATTAACTTGTGTTTCAAACTTTTTGGTGTCTGTAGTGGTACTGCTATTTATTGAGGCAAATTAGCTGTTATAAATTGATTTAAAGTGCTCTTGATGTGCTTCAGTTTAGCTCGTTACGGTTTTCTCATCAGTGGCTTTCTTATTCCAACTCTGCTATCAGTCTGCTGAATTTTATTGCTTTGCCGCGTTTGATGAAATCGCAGTTGTTCGATATTCTCATTCTATCAAAGCCATTTCTCTGTGATTTATTATATCTGTTCACGTTCGGTCGTCGTGTAGTAGCGTAAAGGTGCTTGGCGTTTCTTACTTTGTTTTGAGCTGTCCGTCTGCCTGCTTGGCTATGGTGAATTCCTGTTGCTGAAAGGGCTTGCGCAAGTATTTTCGATGTTGTAACAATTCTTCAAAGTATGTAGGGAAGTTTTTAGTGAATGCTGAAGAAAACGCAATGAAATTTCTGACCAATTCAAGTCTTATGCAGCGCTATGTGGCCTTCCGTATGTTTCTCATTTGCTTGTCCCGTCCGAGGTCACTCCAACAGCTCGATTAGCCATCCAGTCCTTTCCCTTCCGAGTTCTTATTGACAAACGAATCACCTCAGGTCCCAATAGATTAGTGTAAATGGCTGTTAAGTGGTCGTGTGTGTATGTACGTAGATAGGTTCGAGAAGTTGTTGTATGGTCCTGTAGTATTGGGCGCGCATTATCTGCGCGAGCACTTCTTGGTCGGTGTTAGTGGATGTTTGTTCAGTCGCCCTGCTCCTTTCGTTCCAAATGGATCATTCTTCAATATTTGCTAAATTTTACAATCTTTTCGCTGACTCAGTTCTATTCACTTACTGAGATGTTGTGGACTTCAACAGCTTTGCTCTAGGCTGTCTTTCCCAATGTTTGAAGCTGCTCACTTTTATAAGCGCGTTTTTGCAACGCAGACTTTCGAATTTGAGTAATTTCTAAGCTGTGCTTCATCGTGGTCTAACTTCCTGATTATATTGTGCATTTTGCTTCTATGCATCCATCTCTGCGCATGACGTCCTCTTTTTACGAGCTGATTGTTGTTGCACATATCTTTCTTTTGAAAATAATGATAATGTTGGTGACATTCCTCACGAAGTGCTCAGGAACACTTCTTTTGAACAGATATCAAAATCGCAGCTCTGTGTATTTTCAGGAACGCATTGCTGAATATTTAACAGCAAGGATATTTTTTTCTCGCTTCTTGTGAATTTGTATTTAGGGCTGCTTAATTACCATTTAAAAAATGCTCTGCACGGCGTACTATTCCTTTGGAATGTGATGTTTTCATTCTAACTTTAATTCCGCCGTGAATTTTGCCGAATATTGCATCTTCTTAGCTTAACTTCTTGTAAGGAATGCAGAAGAATATTTTTAATAGGAATATGATACTTTCTGTACCGCTGAGAAATACATTCTAGCTCTGCTGAGCTTTCACTTAAGCAATTTTGATAAGCCACTGCAATGCGATCCTTAGCTACTACACCCTCATCTCTCCCCACCTCCCCCGCCCCGCCATAACTCTTGTCCACCACTCCCCCTCGGAATGATCTCGATGATGCGATGTTCACAAGAACAAGAAATGTTTCGCAATTGTGCGCCGACCTCGATTAAGTTCAACGAGTCGGTGGCAAATTGGGTGAGGTAGTGGGCGAGTCTGAGATGAGCTCCGTCGCGGCGCTCCGTCCCCCTCTAATGAGAGTGCGTAGTTGGCTTACTTTCGTCAGCGACTCCGAATTTTCAAAGACTTGGCAATCGATCTGATCGTATTTGTCTGTGGGTGTTGGAAGTGGTGGTGGTGGTTGACTGTATGCGACATTTTCAAGGTCTTTTGAACGCTTTCAATGTTCACGGCGTCAATTTCGGGTACCAATCGGGCGCTTATTATCTCACACCTCGGTCATTCGCTTCGGACATAATTCATTCCTAACTACCCAGTTTGCAAAATTGTCAGATCATCCCAAATGACTAGATCAAGCTTGGAAGCCTTCAGGATAGTCCTCTTTCATCGGCTTTGTACACCTCGCACGCGGTACTTCAACCTTATTCATCGTCCTGTCCCTGGGACCACATAACTAGTTGAGGGGAGATGAATCAATTTGCAAAAGATCGGGACTTCCCATCCGAAATAGTGTGATGAGCCGTGACTGCTTGCGCTCTTTTTCGAATTCTGCATATCAATCAGTTCGTAGTCGTCCTTTTATCATCTTTTTACCAGAGGAAAACGGTAGTTGTGCCCTTTTTTTGCGTGCAGATGTTTTTCTTTTGAAATTTTGCTACTGGTTTTGTCACATTCAAACTTGCACCGCCCACAACCATCTGTTTTCGATGCAAGGACGGCTTATTGTTCGCGATATGTCTGAGTTCTACATTTCCTTTCTTTCGACCGTATCTCATTTCCGGACGATGCAAAAAGTCTACGCAAGGTTTTCGGAAATGGATGTCTCGTACCTGGAATGGTGTTTTTGTTTGCTTAGCTGTTTGTACCGTATGAAAATCAGATCCACTATTGAAATCACTTTGAGTGAGAGTACCTCTACCCCCCATTACCGAGATGAGAAAACTGATGATGGGGGTTGTGGAGAATGTTTTGATGTATCCATTTGGAAGCAGAGCAGATAGTTTCACAGTAAATTGTTTTTTTTTTGTACGATGCGTTGAAGAAGTTTCTGGAGTGTTCGGCAAAGCTCAAGAAAGTGGACATAGCTGAAATTCCGCAATCTCTCACGATACTCAACGTTCGTGGAGCTCTTGCGAGAATAGCGCCAACCTGCTGGTCATTTGTTGTTTGTGCATGGGCCCCATGGATCGGTAGTGGACGTACCACCTGGCCGTTCTGACCGTCATATTACCTAATTATGCATCCTGGCACTCACCGACAGCACAACAGCACATCGCGGGTTGCCTTTCAGAGCTTCACATAGCGCAAATGCGACCATAATACATTGTTGTTTGCCATAAGCCCCCTTGCATCTCTTTGTTCTGATGTCCATTGAGTGAATGAAGTCGTTTGGAAGTTGTACGTCTGAAAGCAAATGATGTTTTGTTTGCAGTTTACGCCGTACAATGAATCCCCGGCGTGACGCGCAACGTCGTGTCGAGAACGCTCTACAGCTATGGGTTCTTGAGGCAAAAGGAGTACCTGCTAAGAGGAGGTCGGTCTTACTTGAGGCAACCTTAGACTTCTATGTAATCTTATGTTTCCTAGGTACTACTGCGAGTTGTGCTTGGATAAGACGTTGTATGCTAGAACGTCATCAAAACCGCTCATTGACAATGTCTTCTGGGGAGAGCACTTCGATTTCACGTTGGTTTTTTCCGCTTGACATGCCCTTGAGATTCGAATATTGCTTGTTTTCAGAATGCTGCAGAAGATGGACGAAGTGTGCATTAATCTCTACCGCGAAGGTGATCCAAAGAAGAAGAAAGAGCGATCCACCTTAATTGGATACATATTGATCGCCATTGAACAACTCAGCAGCAGACACCCCGTCGAGCGATGGTCAGTAGCAATTAGCCAACACAAATCACCATCTTAGGAATCGTTTTTCACACAATCTGGTCGTGATCAATCAGTGTACGATAATGGCTTTGTCAGAGGGGGTAAAAAGCTGCTATTAAGCGACCAGCACTTCCCTGTGGCTCGCATTCGTTAGTGAAAATGCTGTACTTGCGCAACATGTGGAGCCTGACCCGAAACTAGACTTAGAGCCATCTGTTGCAGCGGAATTATTTTGAACTTGCTCCAACAATACTTCATCGGCTAAGCAACGCTGTGACAGCTGTTCGTAGTTTCTGTCGCAGTACCGTATTCTGCGCATTTGAAAGTGCGAAGTTGTTTTCGTTCTAGTCTGTGATTCCATCCCTTTAGCCTCTTTCCCTCAGTTTTAAATTAATCTAGAGTGGACGGTGTCGAAATCTCCAGAACTTTGATCTTTGGAACAGCGAAAGCTCAGTTCATACTCTTTTCCTGTCATCTCCTGCTGTGACTGTTATTTCCGTCCCTTTTGCTTTTCATTCGGCATGGCGCTGAAGCGATTTTTGGCACTTCACTTTGGCACGAGTTTGATATATGGAGAATGGGTTGTGAAATGAGAAAAAGTTGAATAATGTCCCATTCAAATGACTGTTCTTCATTTGGGCTTTCTCCAACAAATCAGCTACACAATGAAACTTCTCTCAAAATGATTCATTCTGCTGGTGTAGAAAATGAAGAAGACGGGACCACTTCGAGAAAAAGAATTTCCGCAACAATGCTTTTTATGGGTTTTTGCAGTTAGCGCTCTAGACGCTCCAAAAGCCTTTTCCTTGGGAAATAATAGGATTAGGTGTGAAGTGTTTCAACTAATTCTGCATCAACGCTAATCGTGTCAATGATTCGGCGGAAGAAGAAAGAATGAGAGTGAACTGGTTTGTAGACCATGAGGCAAACAAGGAACGTAATGTCAGTGGTAGAGCTTGCTTCTGAAACATTGTAATGCTTTAGAACTTTTGTTTGGTCAAGTTATTCATGTCAGACTTTGTAGACATAGTATTTTTACTGCAAAAGTATCTATTATTTATTTATTTATGCAAAAATCTCTCCGTATGCTTTATATACCTGATAACCGAATCTGCAGCTCCATTACCAAAAGACTCTCTATATTTGATCCTCTTGGTAACGGAGCCACTCACCCTCTCGAGTTTTTTACAGCCAATATCGTATACGCAAATATTCATAAGTAACGAAAGATGGAAAATTTCCAGAGCTTGTTCCATAAGAATCCGGGCTGCTGATTACAATTTCGCATTCGCATGAAACTTTGATACGGAAAAAAGCACAATTTGAGATTTTTCTTTTATCATATTTGAAACTCCATCGACTTCTTGGCTTATCCAACATAAGCAAAGCTAGAATACCGTCGATTATTCCGATATAGGGCTTCGTTTCGTATTGTGCTTTGTAGGGCTTCTTTTACTTGTTTTGATATTAGAATTTCCATGCAGCCAATAAAAGAGGCGATGTTTCCATATTGTTTGTGGCCGTCATATCTAATTTGGCAAAAAATGGTCTGTACTCAGCTTTTGTAGTTGCTTACTAGTCTCCTTTGCCTCTCACATTCTGGAGAATTAAATAAGGGTGATAACGCTTTATGGTAGAAAAACTCTCATCCCCTGGTTCTATATTTTTCAAAAAATACTATTGTTAGTCTTGTGGTATCGCAGCGTGTGTTGCTTGTCTCAGGTTGAAGTTTGCCTGTCAATCCGTATTTGGCCGCGCCTCACGACATCAACATGCTAAACGTCTATCTTTCGTTGCATTCGTCCTTCACTTTCATTTTTAGCATCCTCTCGATCTAACAAGTATGTGGTCGTTTTCTAAGCTGTCGTGAAAATCTCCAGGTATTTCTGTTGTTTTGAGTATTTCATAGCTCTTTCGTCCTCACACGCGCTAAAAGTGCTGGAATGCTACATTGTGCTCTAGAGGAAAATGCGGGTTCGTCGCTGTGATGAGGCCAGTCTATGGTCCTCAGCAGCTGCGGAACTCATTCGCGTTTCAACTATAGAAGACAGCAACGGCTGTTCGGCCGTATGTGTGCCTGTGCGGTCTTCGTTTTTCAAAATGGTCATGTGGACGATTCGAATCAAAACGAATTACGTGAGGGTCGCATCTGCATTCGGAAACTATTGCAGGTAGCTGTCCTCAATATAACTGGGTGGTTCCCCCAGTGAATCCGCCATTCAACTTTTAATTCCATAAATTGAACGGCAAACAATGAAAACAAATAAAATCGCAACACAGCTCGGTTGTAAAGTTGGTGTACATCCGGAGTTTTACGCACATTGAAGTCGCTTTTCCGGTTTTTATTGCTTCCGGTGACACTTCGTTGCAAAAATTTTTGTTTAAAAGTAGAAGTTGATTTTTGAGGAAGTGTACAAGACAGCTAGGCACAGCATTTGCTGACATTAGGGAGTATGTGTGGATCCATTAACAGTAGTCTAAGCTTGCTGACCTATGTACTGACCACTGATTTCAATTTTCGCTATGTAAGCTTACTTACAGCTGGACTTGAATTAATTTGATGGGAGCTTTGCTTTGCTATTTTTGTCGTTCAATCTTAACTTTTGTTGTCTTCGATGTGGCGCGCCTGGAGAATAGCGACCAATTTTGCTTGTGAATCTGTGTTAATAGAGATATATCACTAAGATCACTTAACAGACAGTGTCCTGATGACTTTAAGCAGACAGTGAGGTCGAATCCATCTGAAGCAATTGTGGGTTCCATTGATCTTTGATGTAGGGCTACACTGTAGATCTTGGTTGGTGCAGATTCTGTTAGAAACAATTTCCCAGCCATCAAAAAGCGAACAAGTTCCGTGTGAGCGTCCTAAATTCGCTATCGTTAGGTAGAAGGTGATTTAGGGGATAATGGATGGTTTTACTAAGCGTCCGCATAGCCGCTGCGTTGTATTCCATGCATCAAAAGACCATCCCTGTCAGTGAAAACAGATGATGAAGAGATGAGAAATCATGCACGTCCGCAAGCATTAATCTCCCGTCATTTTGTATCCTTCAGGTATACGGTAACGACAACGAATGAAAGTGGCAATCGGTTAGCATCAGCACTGAGCACAAAAAGTGCAAATCAGGAGCAACCTGCTGTTCGTATAAAGGTGGGAAGTTGGAAGAAACAAGAACACGAGCGGATTTTTGATTGAGATTTGAGTTGTTTAGGCTCGATGGCAAAGTATCGGCATCCTTCCGTTGCGTGCTTATGATGATTTCCTCCACTACCTCTCTTGCAACTATCTCCCACTCTGCAATCACCTTGAACCGGTTCTCACGGTCAGAGCAAAGGTAAAGTTTACACAAACCTGCTATCACCTGCCTTGCACCAACGCGTCGTATCGTTTGCAGGAAGATCTTGCTACTGCGCTCGTACGAGTTCTGCACAAACAAAAACTCGCTAATGATTTCCTTTGTGAATTGGTCATGTCAGAAGTGGACTCCCTCGGTGATTAATCGCTATCGAGTGCTTACTGCGGATTATCACGTGATATTCGATGAGCTTCCTGTTCAGATAATGACCACTTGATGTTTCGTGGAAACTCGTTGGCAACAAAGGCCATGGAGGCATATATGAAACTCATTGCAGACGAATACTTACAAGTAAGCTTGTGTTATCACTTTATTTTTGGGGATGCGATAGACAGTGAGGATGGAATGTTAGATGGGCACCTGAATTCGAGTGTCTATTCTATAGTACGCAAATTCATAAGACTTCCTGGATTTGCAAGGCCTACTGCTTTTCAACCCAGTGCTCACATCCACGCAATTTTGCAGTTCTGAGAGAATTCGCATGTTCAAAAGTCTGAAAGTTACTCAAAATCTTCCAGTTGTTGGTGACACACACTATTTGAGAAATTTAATCCAGCATCTCTAGCTACCCCATTCCTCTGATTGTGAAAAAAATCTGTTTTTAGACGGTCCTAGGAGACTTCGTGCAGAACGTGCTGTCCTCCAATGACTCGTGCGAGGTCGATCCACTAAAACTGAACGGAGCTTCGACATCAACCTTAGAGAAAAACCGAATACATCTAACAAGAATGGTCGAGCACGCTTGGGATAAGATCATCGGAAGGTACAGGATCACTGCTGTTTTAATGATAGAAAAAATTCTTGATCTTTTTATTACAGCACCGCGGCTTTCCCCATGGAGCTACGAATGGTATTCGGATCGCTTCGTGAACGACTAGAACGGCAAGGGCGCAGCTCGCTCGCTGATACCTTGATTTCCTCATCGATATTTCTGCGATATCTCTGTCCTGCAATTCTTAGCCCAAGCCTATTCAATCTGGTCAGAAAGTTTCTTTTAGTATGTAGTTCACTCCTCTCATTGTGTATTTCGCAGGTGACCGAGTATCCCAGTGGTACAACAGCTAGAAATCTGACTCTCATTGCTAAAACGCTGCAGAATCTGGCGAACTTCACAAAATTTGGCGGTAAAGAGCATTATATGGAGTTCATGAACAATTTCGTTGAAAGAGAATGGCAGCGCATGAAAGATTTCCTGCGTCGAATATCCACGGGGTAAGTTTCCCTTCTATACTCATTTCCCATCCGATCTTAGCATGATTCACTCCAGACAATCGCTGCGACCACCAACAGAGGTGATCATCGATGTTGGAAAGGATCTGAGTCTTCTGAACACCTATCTGGAGGAGGCCTGGACTCCGGAAGTGCATGAAAGAGCGAGAATCAGCGATAAACGGCTGGCCGAGCTTCGCGATATTCTGATGGATCTTCATGAGCATCATCGACGAAGTGCCGGAGCTAATGGGATCTTGCATTCGCCGATGCATCAGCAGAACAGCAGTGACTATGAAAATAGCCCACAGCAGATCTTGAGGTGAGTGATGGTCCCGAATGACTAGGCCAGATTGTCTTTAATCCCTCAAAATTCTTCATTTCTCCACGCACTTATTTTCCTTTAGACCTCGAAATGAAAATGTACCTGCCTATCGTTCAACACCGCCTACGGGTCAAGCCACGGTACTGAGCCGAAGTCGTCCTGCACCACACCTATACACCAACGATGACTATGTTTTGAGCACTGCCTTTCAAGTATGTTGGCACTAATCCCTCCAGAGACATATAAAATCTTCGTTTTTTGTGTGCGTCCAGCTCCTCAAAACTTTTTGTAGGGTTCTGGCCGACAACTGACGAGGATGAGTGATGAGACTGGCACATCAAGTAGTCATGTTAGTGAAAAGACGTCAAGCAGTGGAGATGCGAGGGATACCGACAGCGAAACAGAGACCGTAGGGGTGAGTTTGGGCATAGAAGACGGTCTGTTGCAATTTTATGACCCCAAGTTGAATGAATGCATTTTAGCTACTTTCGGAACGAACCCGTGCTCGGAAGGCACGTCGTCGTTGCGATGATTCCCCTCCAGGCAGTCAGCCCCCGTCAAGTGGCTATCACAGCAATAACCAAAGCAGGTGGGGTAACTCTATCGGCAGCGAATTTTATACATAATGAGTACTCTTCCAGCAACTCGTCGTCCTCGTCGCCTATCGATAGGACAACAGCTTTATCGATCTCAAATCCAGCTTTCAATGCTAGCTCATCAATGTACAGCAGTTCCGGATTTCCAGACATTCATCCCGGTCCATCGGGGATCGGCTACCGAAGATCAAGCCCTCCACCGTACCATTCCGAAATACATAATAGCTACATCCACCAACCTGTACGTTTACTTTTCTTTAACTCCAAAGCTAATGGGGTTACACTTTCAGGTTTACGCCTTACCACCCGACTGTGATTCGCAACATAGTAGCTTGAGCGGAAAAACTAGCCTACCGAGGTATGAATCCTCGAAATTCTATAACACTAGAGATCATCATAAATGTACATTGGAATCAGGACGAATCCAAGGGCCACGCGAAACTCGATCATGCTGCGGCCGACAGTCATAGATGTGGTTCCGGACGATTGGGACAGGTTTGTGCTGCTCATCCATACTCGAAAACTCAGCGATGGACAGGTTGCAATATGTTTGCTTGAACATTGTTTTTAGATCAACGGGTGCTCGTGAAAAGAACTGGAATGGCTTGGCCTACGACCAGCAGCAACATTTGGTCAGTTTTTCACTATTCTGAGAGATATGTGTGCCTTTTCTTGTCGTAGGTGTACAAAAGTTTTCTTCAGGAGATAATTGAACAGCAAAAGCGCAAAATTGAACGATTGATCCGAGAAAACGAGATGCTGAAGCGGCAAATGGCTGCTACTTGTCCATCCTTGTTGCAGGGCAAAGGCGAGGTATCGAACATGAAAATTTCTGCATAATAGGGTCCAAAGTCCCCATTTCTAGCGTCACAGTGATGCATCCGCTGAAAGTTTCGACTCGCTTGGATCGGAAGGATTGCGGAATGCAGTGGCGGCAACGCGATAGAAAACAACTTAGCGATAGAATCTTATAAGATACTCCGATTTCAACACGCACTTTGTCATATCTGTTGTGGGTATCGTTGTGATATGCATAATTTTCTACCAAATGTAAATTTATTTGTTTTCGAGCTTATTACCCTCTCCCCTCTCCCTACCCCACCATTAAATGTCACGCAATCCTCCTTGAGTTTTAGAATGATTAGAGATAGATTATACTTATACCTTTTCTTTGTAGGGAATTGTTAGGGTTCTATTGTATATGTGAAGTTATGTGCTAAGTAAGATGTATGTACACTATTTGCATTGACATATCAAACACTTAATTATTCACAAATTTATGCGTGGTTATGGCTCGCATGTCATAAGGCTTTACCGAAACCTTTCTTGGAAGAATAAATGTTTCTGTATTTGACCTATGTTTGGTCACTGGGGCCGCAGTACAATGTTGTATAAATAGGTTACCTAGAATTACATACCAGCATTTCACGTCACCAAATCAGAAAATACCATTGTTTTCACAGTTCAGACTTAGTTACGCTTCTTTGCAAGTCATAACAGAAAATTTGGGAACGCCCTTATTTGCGAAAGTAAGATCAGTAAAATCATTTTGAAACAGAAGATTTGCTTAGAGTACATCAAGTAGGAGTCAAAATGGAAAAGATTTTGATTTTTAAGTTTTTTTTAATGTTTATCGCATCAAAAAAAAGTGAAGTAGTGAGCATGAAGAGAGGTGGAAAAGCTCTTAGCCAAAAAATACCACGGCTCCTCTGATTCACTTCCGTATTGTTGGAGTATGCCCTATTGATGTTATTACAAGATTAACCAACCATACTTATGACAATATCTAGACTACAGTGGCGTATCCAGGATTTGGCTCGGGGGGGGGGGGGGGCGACAAAAATTCTTTTCCGATGAAGGTGCATGGCGACAGCCACGCACTCCGAAAATTTTTTTGGTATGCATCCTAAAATTTTCACGGGCCCCCGAAAAAAAATTTTTTATAAGGTTAAAATGATAAATTTTTAAAAAATATTTCAATTATTTACAAGTACAAACAAGTGGTTAAGGGTTAAGCCGGACGAAGAAGGCACAATGAAAAAAGCGAGCTCTGATTATGACAGATCCCGCACATACTTCACGCGACAGTAGTACGCGTTTGGCCAGTTACAATGCGTTTCACGGGACCAGCGCCGCATAGTGCAGTGGCACATCTGCGCGCGAGCGCTACCGTAGCCGCAGCGTGCAAGGACCATGACGCACAAAGCGGCGTAGTCCTTGTTTTAGCTACTCTTCCTGCTTGTTTCCTAGCTTATTCTCTGTCCTGCTTTCAAATTTCTGAGATTCCCCTGTCTAAAACTCTACTTCAGCAATTTCTGACATTTCTCAAAGTATCACCGCGCAAATAGAAGACGAAATGGAGGTAAGAGGTCTTTCAAAGAAGTTGTAATCTAATCATTTCATTTGAGAATTCTGAGAACAACTGGTACCCTTCCTCCTTACAGCTAAAGGTGATTATCGTAAGATGTAATCGTATATCGTGTAGGTTGAGAGAACAGTTTCAGTGAACAGCACGTTGGCGCTGTTCACTCAAACCTAAACGATATGATTATCTACGTTGAAATGCGAGTCGATATAATGAATCATGACATCCGGAATCAGCCATCCGAAGAAGTCTGAATGAAATGAAAGATGTCATGGGGAAAAACGCTCAAAGATTTGATACCTCCTTCCTTTGTTTTAAAAGAAAAATCGTATCCGGTATCAAGGCAGATCGCATACGAGCATAAAAGCAAAAAAATGACAATCTGCTGCTATAAAAACGAAGAACTACAAGATACAATGATAAAAACAAGGTCCGCGATGCTGTGCGCAGCATGGTCCCTGCACGATGCGTGTACGGTAGCGCTCGCGCATAGATGTGTGATTGCACTACGCGGCGCTGGCCCCGTCGAACGCATTGTACAAAATGCTAGCTATGGGGCTGGGACTTGGTACAGGAGTGTTAGGAAGGGGTGATTTTATAAAATGTTATTTTATCGATTTCATTCATTTTTTGGAAAATCTTGAGTTACGAGGCTGGGAGTTGGCATAGGGGGGTAAGGGTTGTAATTAAAAAAAACTATTTTATTAATTTCACCGTTGGAAATTCTTGAGCTAGGAGTTGGTATAGGGGATATGAGGGTGCTCATTATGAATGGATCGGAATATTTCAGCAAGTTTTAGATCTGGTTGCTCTAGTTATTCAATAAATCATTCGAAGATTTATTCGAAATTCGACCCCAATGTTCGAATATAATCGATATTCATTCATTCGATATTTTTAATTTTCCGATTTTAGATTCATCATTCGAGAATTCTTAAATATCGAATTTATTCGATATTCGTTTATTCGAAATTTTTCATTTTCGAATTCATTCGTTATTCATTCATTCGATGAAAAATTTCGAATTTACCCAATTATTAGGTCATTCCGAAAGTAATTTCGCTTTTTTCAAACGGACGCCACAGATGATGGAACACAGATTTCTAACAATAAGAGGTCTTGGTAACATTCGATGCAGAATTTCATTCTCTTTCTAACGGTTATGTAAGTGTTGCAAAACAGTCAATGAGCTTTCAGAAAATAACCAAAAACTGCAATCCATGCTTTTTGAGATGGTCAAGTTTTATGATTTTTTAAAATTTTCGTATCAATTCTCAGAAGAAGCTCAAGTAACGATTCGATAGAGTAAACCTTATAGAATACAGAACTGCTTTTTCCTCCTTTCCATAACTTGTCATACATTTTTAACAGAATTTTAACTGATGCTACCGATTTCCATACTTGGGCAGCTAAATCTTCGTAGAACATCAAAAGAAGAGCAGCTCGCGCACTATTCGATGCAGCATTTTTTCCTCTTTCTAACAGGTGTTTTCTGTTTCCGATTCGTTTAATTGCTGGGGATGAAATTATCATAATTCATTTCTTTAGCGAGCCCCAGGTTGTACCCGAAAAACTCGAAATTTGATATTTCGAACCCGTAAACCCTCACATGCTTTGTAAAATTTATGCTTACTCATAGTACTATCTTGGTAGTCTCAAATTCCGAAAAATCATGATGTTTGATGCGATTGTGGCTGAGGTGGGCCTGCTAAAATCCGATGGTTCTGTTAAAAAAATCTTTTAAAAAATTACGGCGAGCTACGAGAAAGAGAAAAAAGCAGTACTGTATTCTATAAGGTTTACTCTATCGAATCGTTACTTGCAATCCTTCTGAGGGTTGATATAAAAGTTTTAAAAAATCATAAAACTCGACCATCTCAAAAAGCATGGGTTGCAGGTTTTGGTTATTTTCTGAAAGCTCATTAACTGTTTTGCAACACTTAGAAAGAGAATGAAATTCTGCATCGAATGCTACCAAGATCTCTTAGAAATCTCTCTTCCATCATATGTAGCGTCCGTTTGAAAAAAGCGAAATTACTTTCGGAATGACCTTATATAATGGTCACCACATATCTGTTCCAATCTCAATCCGCGTAAAGTTCCAAACCAATATCTAAAATCACTCAGCTGCCTCAATATTCGGATCTCTGTCAAAAAAATTTTACGTTCCCGCTTGGCCATCATATAGTATACGCATGCTGTTTTTTAGAGCATACTTGCTGTATTTTGCCATGGTTGGAAATCGAGAAAACCAAAATTGACCGCTTCTATCAAGGCATCTGGATTGTTCCCAAACCTCTACAGGATATCCCAAAGTATGCAGTTTGATCTTTAGTATCTTTCTCGTTGGCAAAATTGGCTCAAAAACCGAAGCAAACCTGAAAATTCTTGCTTTAGGCCAGTCAGAGTGGCTGTTTCAAAATATGAAACTTGCATTTTACCATGATACTTCGTTCACAAGTTAAGCCAGGTATACCGTAAAACTGATTTCTCAGTGTTCCACAAAATGTCATCACACTTTATAAAAAAAACCTTTCATACTCTTTTTAGGTTAAGCAGTGAAAACAGCGTGCTTGAAAATGACCTAAGATTCGTCATTACATGCTATTTGTTCGAGCATGTGCAAATTCTCACTTTCATCGCTTCGTAAAGTCTGAAATGGTTGATGAAATTCAAATGTTTCCAGCATGTGTCACCTCTATAACGGAAAGATGTTGTATGTTCTGCTACATATACCAGAAGGCAAAAACAACTGGCATCTGGAGTTTTAACGAAGGCTCTCACCTACGGCCATGGTAACTGTACCTTTGGGCATGGCAACCGCCTGAAATACCCTCTTTCTTGACTTCTGACCCGCACATATGAGAAGCATGAATGTTTTGGAAAATGCCGCCTCAGCGATGTGTGTTGAATATTAATTGTCACGAATGTTTCAGTCTTCTGTCGAGGAAAGCACTGCTCAGACATCGGCCGTTGACAACATCTCGCAATCGATTGACTCAACTATACTGGGTTTGTTTGTTTAAGAGGTTGTTTGTGACGGTACTGCTCTACCTTTAGTCCCAATTCCGACATCATAACAAAGCTAGCTACTAGGGTCCTTGGACATTTGACAACTTGTGCCGTTACAGTATCTTGTATTCTCACACTAGATGCATTTGGTTCTGTTTTGACTGGTCTTCAAGTTCTTCTTACCACATACTTTTAAATCGTTTAGTCTGAACTGATTACTAGCTTTCAACTCTTCTTTTTTCAAGAATGGTTTCGTTTTTATAATTTTTAAGTGTGTTCTTGCAGTGAGGCTTTTGCGATTTTATCGATGTACCGGAAAGTTGCTGGGCAATAAGTTTGAACTGAGATTTTATGGACTATCGAGAAGGCATACTCAGCGGGAGGAAAATATTCTGGTGTCCAGATGGCCAAGGTAAATATTTGTTTTTCAACTTCGCATAATAAGTAAAAAATAACGGCACTAGTACTGCATTTTAACCTACAATCATACTTGTATGATGTCCCTAGCACTAGCCAGTAGTATCTTCCAAAGTTGGCTGTGTGTACGATCACTAAAGAATCTAAAATTATTCTCGAAAGAATTCAACTTACTTATCTGGGAGACTGAGAAGGGGGTGGGGAATCACCTCATTAACAGTGGAAAAAAATAGCTGTCTAATGCAAGTACTGCAAAGTTTTGCACGAACTAGCAAGGATTTTCGGAATTAGGTAGCAAGGAATGTGCCCTACTCATAAATCTCTACTCTCAGGTAATCTACCCTATTGCCCCTCACCCTCCGATCCCGACGACCACGTCTACTGTTGCCAGTTCTTCACCTTCGGTGGCGACACATACCCAAGCTGCTGTCGATTCCCGATGTACACAGGAATCGTCTACACTCTCATAATTTCCGCAGTAATACTGTTTTTATGTGAGTAACACTGAAGAGAGTTGTGCATCCACTATACTGTTCAATTTCAGTACTATTGTTTTTATATTGCTGGTTCTGGCCGACCAGCCTACTGAACGAGAGGAGGATGAGGCAAAAACGCATTAATCGGCCAAATGGCTTCTCTAGAGTAAATGACTCGTCATTGTAGCCAGACTATCACACTCCTTTTTCTTGTTCATTCACGTCTTTATTTTTTGTTCGTGCAATTTACGGATTATGTATCCTACTTGTTCCATATCTCACCTCATTATGTGTTTTTGGATGATATGACATACAGACGTATGACGATATAAAGCATCCAGTTTTGCCAAGTTTGTTTGAATGGCCCTTTGAGTAGCTTTCAATCACAACCTTTCCAGCAGATTTCGAAGTGAGAGTGAGCGATTAGTGCTTAGATCTGTAAACAATAAGCGTAATGCGATGTAAGCTGCAACTTTTAGTAACGCTGCCTTGTAGGGATGGGTGCACAAATAAAACAGTTTGTAATGTAAAAACTCCGAAGGGAGAAGGACTTTTCCACAGTTTTTAACTTATATTAGGTTGCTGCAGAAATAATGACCGTTTCAATTTCTCACTTTGATATGCTGTAAGTTTCTGAAAAATCCGCAAACCTATTCCAATGCGGCGCACATCCATATATATTCACATCACAAACGGGCAGAAAATTATGCAGTGGAAAACAAAAATAGTTTTATCTAAGACCTTGTTTTTGACGAATCATAACTCCCTTTACAGTCTGTTACTATAAATGATAAGTTGCGTATCTTGTAGCCGCAAGCCTGTAGGACAACGGAGGATGGAATGAGCTTGAAAAAAAAACAATTTGCGAAAAGAAATAAAGTAGAGATTCTTGTCACTTTTTTCAACGGCTTTTTAATGGGCCTCAAAGTCCCAAGCTATAAAATCGTCTGATTTTTTCGCGTACTGAACAGCTGAGGTTGGATTCCCTATCCTCATGCTTACGGAAACGAGCAATGCTTTGGCGATTGCCTTCTTCAAAAGAAATTGATGGGTCCTAGAATGATAGCAACGGCTACCAATGGCGCCGATATTTCAGCTTAGATAATTGCAAAGATAGTTAAGCGTGTGTAATGTAGACAATTTCTTTCAAATACAGCAGTTGAATTTCGAAGAAGCGCCTTTCATTCGCGCTTGAAATCTGCCCAAAAAAGCGAATACGATGAAATGGTTTTGGATGCGCTTATTGGAAGCTCTGTAACTTCTTAATAGATGAGACTGGAAGCCCATTTCAACCATCACTAGACAGAACATGAAAAGAGCGTCTCGATGGTATGCTTTATCTGTCCCAAAGAAGAACTTTTGGTGGAGAAAGCTATAATGAAGAAAGACTTGGAAGATTGGCAGTTATTTTTGCATCAACCTAATACTTTACTATCTGCAATAAATCTATAGCAATGGGAATTAGATGAAGTGCATCTGACTCAGTAGGTAGCACAAAATCTTGCATCTTTTGTAAGACGAGGCGCTCCCGTTTAGGAATTTATCTGCATATTATACGCGGCTTTGTTGAGAATGAACGAAGAAAATTTGTTATTTAGGGAAAATTCGGACAGTAAGGTCCGTGGAACCTTAGGTAATAGCGGACATCTCTCAGTATCCATCTCGGGGTTGTTAAAAAATTTGCTGCAGGTTAGGCACCAACTCACTATCCTTTATTGAAAAAAATTACAATCAAAGTCGCCAAACCGTTAGGGAAACAGGATGAGATAGATATTTCATTCGCGACATTATGCTAGCATGTCAGCACATCATCTTCTCATGAGAGATGTTACTTTGTGTCGTCAAATTCCGAATCGCTTTTTTTTTGAAACTAAACTAATTGACGGATAAACTTCGAAAATTTCGGATTTGGTGGACTATCCATCTCAAAAACTCCTACTTGATGCTGATTCTTATGCTTGAAACAAAGCATGTGATGAAAAGCTTAGGAGCAGGTCAAATCCACATTCAATCAATTCATTTCCTGTTGCCCTGTGAGCACCGGGAATCGATTATTTTTCTGTTCTGGTCTCAACTGAATTGTATTTCTTTTAATTCTCCAATTTTTCACTTTTCTTGTTAGATTTTAGTGAATTTGTAATTCTGTATGGGCCACGACTACGGCAGTGTGAGGAATATTTTCCAAAAATCCATTTCGACTGTCGTCGTATTCTCTTCCCGGTCCTGGACTCCAATATTCTACTTTGCGCAGTAGTTTTGGTTAAGCATTCGTTCTCTAGTTATTTCTCAATTCTTAATGCTTGGAAAAATTTCTTTTTTCCAAAAATCCATTTGCATTAAGTTAAAAGAACTGAAGTGAATGTTGCTGTTAAGCTGCCCATAAATCCTCCTTTTCTCCTCTGAATTCATGTTCCATTCTATACTGATTCCAACTGAATCAAAATGTGAACTGCAAGCTCCACATCAATTTAGTCTCAAAAGCATCCGTGTTTTTATTGCTTTCTACTATTTTCTTGATTTTATTAGTTTTGAGATGCTATAAAAGATCTCTTTTGTATCAATCTTAAACTTCTGAAGATCGGCATGATTGCCACCTTACAAAGGATTTTTGCATGACCTTACTTTGCAATGTGTAGTCGTTTTAGTCATTTTCCAACTCGATTACTGATTAAAGAGCGAAAGAAATTTTTTTCTTCCTGTATGGAACTCAAGTAAAGGAGTTCGGGTGTCGATTCAAACCTGAGAAAATCACAATCCGTCGATTCATTTCAATGTGCGCTAATGCCCTAGTTTTTTTCTTATTTTGCCCGATTACCGATAGCTGAGCAAATTCAGTTCCGTTACATTACGCAGCACTAATGTGGCCAAAGATGACAAAAATTTTCTTTTGTTGAAGATGATTTTCTTAGTAAAACTATTCCGACAATCTGTGTGACTCATTCGGTGTGCCACAGATTTACTAATCAAAGATTTTCTAAACAGCAGAACAGTAGAATCGTATAAGGTTGATGCAGAAATAATAAATGTTCCTTATTCTGAAGCGGCAGAGAAGATATGTTAATGTCTAAGATACATCATTCGAGCAAAGCAAGCTCTACGAGATAAATTTCGAACAATCGCAATAGGTTCAATCTGCGCCAAGTTTGAGAAGAAAAATTTTGAAATTTAAAAATTAGACTCCGTCTAGAAAACCTGCGAACTTCCAACTTGGTCACATATATTATACACATAAGTCATTCAAATGTTATTTGCCGTAATTTCTTCGTAAATGGAGGTTGAAAATTTAGATTAGACCAGAAATTCGAAGTATCGCCTTTTTCGGGTTTCTTACGATAAATTTGATATTTTTCTCAACTGAGAATCCAGAAGGCTAAATATTTATTGTTATATCCTCAAAGACTTGCACTATAGTTATATCGTCAAAGACTTTCTCTATAGAATATCTACAGTCGTTTTCAATACGTATTGGTTTTTTCTACCGTATGCCTCCCAGCCTCAACATGGCGTGGATTGGTGTGGATTGGTGTGGATGGGTGCGGCGCAAAGAAAAGCAAAGCGGCGCAAACCCGAAACGATGCGGCGCCTCACCAATCCATACCAATCCACACCAATCCACACCAGTCCACGTCATGTTGAGGCTAGAAGGCATACGGTAGAAAAAACCAATACGTATTGAAAACAACTGTAGCTGCAGCCGAACAACAGTGCTTGCCACACTTGTGTTGATCAACACCACTTTGACTCTGTAGTAGTTTAGAGTTTAGCGGCACCACCTCATCGATCGAAACGACTTCACAGATGTAGACTATGGTGTTTAGAAACACTATGTAGCCAAGAAACACTGCGTTGCTGCAGCCGAACAACAGTGCTTGCCACATAGTGTTACACCATTATTTTACCGTTATTTTACCAGAAATGCGACAGAGATAAATCTTTGTCTCTTGATTCTGTCAAATGTTATTAGATATCTGGTGCTTTCTCTTCCACAGATTGTGTATATTTCTTTTTAAGTGATAGAAATTTCTGTCATTTCTTGGGTGAGAGGAATTTGTACCACTTAGATAAAAACTGTTCGAATACGTGAAGCGAGGTCTTTTTTACATCACAAGCTCCTAGAGCATTTCTTGCCATGCTTTTTTAGTTTCAGTGGCACAAAAATTCTCGAACTATCCGTTTCTGAATTCCACTATCCCAGGAGTTCCCCTGAAAAGTGAGTTCCTTATTAAAGATTTCACTTTCACCAAATACCTCACCTTCCCATCTCGTACAATTTATCACATAGACGGCATAATTCTTTTTTGCAATTTTCCCCCAATCTATGGCGAGGTTTTTGAGCTTATACTCTTTCACATTACACATTGGTTGAAGAAGCAAAATGTTTTTGCAATCCTGAACTATATCGTCAAAAGTAATGCGGATTTTTTCAATATTTTTGCTGCACAGTGGCGGACCAAGGAGTAATTTGAAAAAAAGTCAGTAAAGCTTTAGAAAAAATTCTTCGGGGACGTGGCCGCCTGTTGCGCCCTTTCTTAATATTGCGGATTATAGGCCCGCTAAGATTTTGAAGATCATCCCAAATTTTTTTGGAAGGCGTGACTAACGTCAAGCCTAATCACTCAAAAAATTGTTAGGTCTGGATAATAATCTCCGTCTTGAGTTCGCCGCAATAAGTCATACACTTCTCATCCCTAAATAGATTGCAAAGTACCCTTCTAAGAGCAAAGCAAGCTCTACAAGATGACAATCTTGCTTTGGCAACAGCTCTAATCCACCTTGAGTTTCAAACCAAAGACTTAAAAGATTCAACTGCCCGAAAAATCGAGAAAATTTGTAACTCAGTCCATAAAAATGCTACAAAAATTCTAACTCGCTCACATAAACACTATTCACAAAAGACATTTATACGCGCCGTTGCCGTATTTTTTCCTCCGTTAGAAATTAAGAAAACGAAAGTTTTCGTGCATTTGCCAAAGCGATGCTGTGCTGTCCCCACATAAATAGTGTATACTGCAAACCTGTTCAGGTGTGAACGTAAACTTTCGACTTTTTGCAAGTTTTAGTTCTCGAGAAATGTCGAATATAGCTTTCCCTAGTCAGTCAGGTAGTCTAAGCTAAATATCAATTTGTCGGGAACTAAAGCCTGTAGAGGCTGAAGATTTACGTCTGTACTTCTACAGGTTTGTTGTATACATCTACTTATAATGTCGGGACGGCACAACATCACTTTGGCAAATTCAATCCTTATTACCCTATCAAAAAATCAACATTCGATACAATGTTTTTGTCATATATAGTAAGAATAGCAGTTTGAAAAATATTCCAAATTATTGGCGACGAATCAAAGAAAGTAAACAACTCGAAAATTTTTTTCTTTTTTTTTTGAAAATTCTTGACTCGAGCAAACATCCATTCATTCCTTTTAATAGAAAAAAAAATGTTGTAGGTTATAAAGCGAAGACCACATTTAAATCAAATCTATTAGCTTCCATCGCTGCCACATGTCGGGAAATATAGTATCTGTTTGGAATGTTTCGAATAACTTTAGAAATCGCATGATTTTTTTCTTTAAAACATCAAAATGGAAGAATAAGAAGGAAACTGGAGCTCAGGCTCCTTTCAGTTGACTGTGTGACCTTCCCATACTCGGCACAGGCATTGCAGAAAAAAATTTTAGACACCAAGGAATCTATCAAATCGTTTGATACGTACAAGGCGAGCACATCTAGAACAAAAAAAAATCAATCTCTCAACTCACTGTCTAAAATTTTTTTGCGGGAATAGTATTTCTGAACTTCATTCAATTTCTGATTCTGTTTAAGATGATTTCACTATTTTCTGGAAAAGCTAGCCTCATCATACATGTCAAAGACACGAGGATGTATTTATGAGTGAGAGCATTTTGCAGCTCTTCAATGATCTATCGACTTATCAACGTTTAGCGCCACATTTCTCCTATATCGACTTGTCCCCTTCTGGACTTTGTACCTTTTTTGTTTGGACTTTCCTGCGAATCTGCCTCATTCATCAATCTACGATGGTGAGTGGAGGTTGCTTTGTCCACTCATTGCTGACACTTGTTGTTGTCAGCCATGAGTGGACAGAGCAGCCTTTATCACTGGACATATTTTATTCACTACTACCTGTCAGATTGTGCCCCTCCTTCGAATACCTACCTCGTCCTTTGGTCTGCTCGAGTGCAAGGTAAGGTTTTTTACAACCGGCGAGGGAATCCTGGATAAACAGCGAGTGGTTGCAAGAAACTGTAACCCCCCCCCCATTTTGGCGATGGTTGGCTGATCGGCTCAGGAAGTCAGTTGTGATGTTGATGTCAATAGTGATGTCCCTTTTCCCTTGTCCCCTTTCCCTTTTCATGTCAATTGTGATGTCCCTTTTCTCATGTCACTCCTGCGACTCAGAGGCGTTGCGGTCACAGAATGGCAATGTAGCAACTAAGCTTTGAGCACTTTCATGAGACTACATTTACTTTTGTCCCAAACACACTGATGTATGGCGCAAAAAAAGAGAACTCTTTTGTTTCAACGAAAATGTCTATCTTCGATGACTCATAGCAGTTACAGACATAGTCACAAAATGGTACTAATGCTCATTTAGGCTTGCGAAAGCTTAGCTTTTTATATGATAGCGATTAGAGGTCGCTTGCTAATCATCTGAAGACCTCTAATCATTCTTTCGGTAAAGGAAGGAACAGTGAGCGGTCTCGCGAATCCACTTCCTAAGAAACAGCGAGCGGACTGCGGAAAGCATGCCTTCTATAGCTCAATGCACGCTCTGACACCTATATAGCTTATCTCCTAACACCACCAGCGAATGTGAATGAATCTATGGTCTCTATTTTGATATTCGTTCCTTAAAAAAGTTGAATGTGTTTATATGCAAAAATCTCGTGGAAAATGCTCTTCATACAGGAATATCGTGGAAATTGCTCTTTAGGCAGCGCCCAGTACTGATCGAGTACCGGTGCCGCGCCAGCGCCATGCCAGCACGGTGTCAGCGCGGTGCTGGAATCCACAAAGATCTTCGTACTGAATGATCGACGTTCCGGGGCGACGCTGGCACGGCTCTGACACAGACAGCTACAAATGCAGCCACTCTTGTTTAATTAGATGCACCAAATAGAGACGTTCAACTAAGAATTGATAGAAGAATGCTTCAGATTTCATCAGTTGTCAATCAGTCACCTCCTATATGACACTCCATCGATAGTGTTTGTTGTCTTCCTCGATAGTTGGTCGTAACCATAGCTCCAATTTGAGTCAAAACTGGAGAGAACACCATTTTTGATTGTACTTAGACTTAGACCTGTAAAGTCGACGTCGACCGAAGCAACTATTTACTTCGATTACTGCAAGCGTCATTCGATATGCTGATTTCGACAATTTTCTGCGGAAGTTTCTAATCGACGATTTATAATGCCGAATATTAGCTGAATCAGCAGCAGAATGCAAAATGGGAGCGGTCGTCCGTGGTGGAACAGTATAATACAGAATTTCGAGGCAAAGCAGACAAAGACTGATACCACACAGCTGCGAGGTTTTTGTGCTTTTATCCAAGATTTGTAATTGCTTAGTCACGATCAAAATAACATATCCGTGATCATTTCTTCTTTTGTAGTTAGTCATCTTTTCTGAAATGCGTTCTAATCAAGGAGGAGTGATAAGCCCTTGTTTCGGGCACATAGTACATCCTCACTTGCTTTGAAGAGAGTGTTCAAGTACATCTGGACATATGGGTATCTCAGGTAGGGATCATGGGACCTAACCAAGACATTGCCTAGGGGGCATCACAAATGATACCATCCACAGTCAGTGTTCATCTCCATATCCCTCAATCCTCTCCGTTACCCTTCCTGCAATTAGGATACACTATATGCTTAAGCGACAAAGAAATAGAGGGCTTTTTTCAACATGAGCATGCACAGTTATTTTTTGTCTCTGTTTCGAACCAGTGGGTTTTTCTCTGACAGCCTTCATCAACTGCTCATAGGAGCAAGCATAATAGTAGCCAATTCTCTATCATTGATAAAGTCATTGTTGGAAGCTCTCATAATAGTCTTTCATAATCCTTGCTTTACTCGAAGCCAAAGTGATTACTAAATGAATACTAAGAAAGGAATTTTTTGTTCTCCAGTTTTTATTGATCGCGCACACTCAGAGAAGTTAAGGTAAGGGTGACTCTTTGGCTTGAAATGTTCATTGATTAGCGCAACCTGCACTCACCGTAGATTGACAAATGAGGCAGATTTCACAAGAAAGTCCAAAGCAAAAAGGTCCAAAGTCCAGAAGGGGACAAGTCCATATACGGAGAAATATGGCGCTAAACTATGATAAGTCGATAGATCATTGAAGACCTGCGAAATACTCTCACTCATAAATACATCCACGTGTCTTTGACACGTATAATAAAGGCTAGCTTTTCCAAAGAATAGTGAAATTATCTAAAACAGAATCAGAAATCCGAGTAAAAAGTTTACAAATTCTTACTATTCCCGCAGAAAAAATTTTTAAACACTGAGATGAGAGGTTGATTATTTTTTGTTCTAGATGTGCTCGCCTTGTGCGTATCAAACGATATGATAGATTTCTTGATGTCTAAAAATCCTTTCTACAATGCCTGTCCGAGGATGGGACGGGCACACAGTCAACTGAAAGGAGCCTGACCTCCAGCTTCCTTCTTATTCTTCCATTTTGATGTTTTAGAGGAAGAAATCATGCGCTTTCTAAAGTTATTGGAAACAAATATTTCCCGACATGTGGCAGCGATGCAAGCTGATAAATTTGCTTTATATGTGGTCTTCACTTTATGACCCACAACATTTTTTTCAATTAAGAGGAGTTCGTAATGAATGGATGTTTGTTCGAGTCAAGATTTTCGAATTGTTTACTTGGATTTTTGATTCGTTGCCAATAATTTGGAATATTTTTCAAACTGCTATTCTTACTATATATGACAAATACATTGTATTGAATGTTGATTTTTTGATAGGGTAATAGGGATCGAATTTGCCAAAGTGATGCTGTGCCGTCCCCACATATCTAAGTAGATGTATACGACAAACCTTTAGAAGTACATACGTAAATCTACAGCCCTCTACAAGCTTTAGCTCTCGAGAAATTGAATTTTAGCTTGGACCACCTGACTAGGGAAAGCTATATTCAACATTTCTCGAGAACTAAAATTTGCAGAAAGCTGAAAGTTCACGTTTACATCTGTACAGGTTTGCAATATAAAACTATTTATGTGGGGACAGCACAGCATCGCTTTGGGAAATGCATAAAAACTTTCGTTGTCCTAATTTCTAACAGGGGAAAAAATACGGCAACGACACATATAAATGTCTTTTGTGGATAGTGTTTACGTGAACAAGTTAGAATTTTTGTAGGTTATTTTTCTCTATTTTTTAGGCACTCGAATCTTTGTAGTTTTTGACATAAAACTTGAGGGGGATTAGAGCTGTTGCTAAAGCAAGATTGCCATCTTGTAGAGCCCGCTTTGCTTTATCGAATGGTGATTTGCAACCTATTTAGAAATGAAAAGTCTATGACATACTGCGGTTGGAAATCAAAACGGACATTAATTTCCGGACAACCTAATATTTAGCCCCCGCCCCAGACAAAATGTCTCGGACCGGTCAATACCGAGTGGCAAGAGTTTCCCCTACACATTTAAGGCTTGCTCTCCGAACATTTATGTTTTCCTCAAACCGCTTTCTTAGCAGAATAGTGCCAATTACTTTCCAATCCAATCCTAACACCAAATTCGCTTCAAAATCCCGATGAGGTAGCGCCACTTTTCTCGCCTTTTGCTTTAGTTGATGCGAAATTTATTCCTCACTAAGCTTCTAGGACGAGTAACGTCAATCTCTTACTTTTATCCTAACAAATTTGGTACTATTTAACCTCTTTCACACTCAAAAAGGCATGGTTTTTTCAATTTAAAAGTTTTTCTTCAAAATTGATAACAGTTTCCTTCTAAATCAAAAGTCTTAAAGCAAAGAAGCATAGCTTGTGCGGGTGGCTTTTCTGTCAGAAGTGACCCAAAACATGAACCTTTTTTCACAGAGTGTTCTTTCATTTTTTGAGATTTTTGTTTTCGTATCTTCTTTTACATATTCCATGCTTTCTTCAGCAATGATGAGAACTATGATAAAAGTCAGTAAAAAGGGCGTACTTTGGTGTGGGTACTACGATCGCCTTAAAGAAGTTTGTAAGAAAAATTTGAAAAACTTCGGATTGAAGTGTACTGTAGTTTGCGTGAAAAATGTGACAAAAATCATTCCGTGATAGCAAGATCACGTAAGAAAGATTGCAAAGCTTGGATAATCAAGCAGCCCAGCACTCCGAAGAACATTGTCTTCGTGGACATCTCTTAATCTCCAATATTGATCAAAGATTCTGACTTGAGATACATTTTGTACCTGGAGGCAATACGGTCACCTCGGAACTCACATGTTTGTTGTTTCTTTAGCAGCGCACGTGGGTCTGCTTTACCAGAAAGAAAAAGCTGGCAGTTGAATGCAAAAAAGAATTGCTGGAAAATGATGCTGGCAGAAAAAATTTTCATTATCTCATCTCTTCGTATGTTTTTTGTTTACAACGTACACTATATCATCCGGGCACATTAGTAGGGGTGCGTAGCAAGTGTTACCCAGGCAGCCGCCTGGTGTCGCAGCCAGCCGCCAGAGTTGGCACCAACGCCGCGGCTGAGTTACCGTAAGCCCCGCTCTCGTCGTCCATAACCTCTTAACGAGAGATGTTCGCAACAGCCCTCGCACTTCAGAGCTGTTTTTTAAAAAAAGTGTGCGTCCTTCTTCCTCGCAAACCGCGTAATTTCCTGAGAAATCAGTGTTTACTGGAATTTCAGGAAAATTCCAAAAACAAATCAAACAAATACAGCTCCATGAAAATTACAAAATCGAGAGGGATTTCGCTAAAATGGTTTATTTTTATCTAGGGATATACAGTTGTACTTTTACCACTGGCATTCCAATCACAAATTATTTTTCTGATTTAAAGGTCGCGACAAATTGTGAAGATGGGAGAGATGGGATACCCATTATGGGAGGCGTGCAAGTGTTACCCGGGCAGCCGCCTGGTGCCGCAGCCAGCCGCCAGAGGTGACACTAACAGTACTCTGCGTTGATACCACTGCTT